>APFE030162969.1:0-16665 GCA_000404065.3 Pinus taeda
TTTAGTGGTTTTTGATTAAGTCAAAAGGTGATGGAGATGAAACTTATGGTGTAAAGACTCGACACAAAATCACTATAAAGATGCACTTAAGATGACTAACTAATCTTTTCTATTCAATGAAGTTCTAGTTAAGAAAGAGTTGGAGGATGCAAATACTTTTAAAAAACAAATCTTTCTTTAACGATCAAATCAAAAGAAGAGTATTCGTTTCAATACACTAAAAAACGAGACAACTAATTATTTTCACAAGAATTTCTCTTTTCATTTGAAAACTCAAATGCTACTAAGAACAAGATTTTTCAAAAGAGACCTTTCATTTCTCTAAAAGCATTAAAAATTATAACTAAAGCAATCTTTGAGAAAACTATTTAATGAAGCAAATAAGATCTATAAACTAACAAAACCCTATTTGAAATAAAAAGCTCTCAAAAGTGTTTTTGAGGATGTTTACTTGGTCACAAGAAAACCAAGGACTAATTTGTTCAAAATCACAAATAAGTCAAGAACAACCAATTTTGCATTCCTTTTTTAAAAATGAAAATCCAAACTTTAAATCACAAGTTTATCGAAGTTTTGAAAAGAGAAAACTCAAAGCGAATTTCTCAACAAGGGGAGATTTCAAAGATGGTCAGACTCTCAAGAAGACTGGTAGACACTAAGGTGATCTGAAGTCCCTACAACCTCTAAGCTCAGAGCCACTACACAACCAAATCGAAAAACAAACCCAACAAGTAAAACTTCTAGGATTTCACCTAAAACCCTAATGCTAATGAAACAATCCAAGGAAAGATTTCAACCAGTCACATGCAGGTATGGGAAGAGGAAAATTACTAGAAAAACAAAATAAAACTAGCTAAAAGAGCAAAAGTCAAAATTTTCAAAAATTTAGCAGGGTACGCAGGTGCAGAGTTCACCCAGGTGTGGGTACGCTCTGTGCACAAAGACAAAGTGCGTACAGGTACGCACTGTGATCTAAGCGCAGGCTGCGGACTTCGACTAAAGTAATGAAAAATAAAAAACAAAGCTAAATCAACTAATTCTACCCAAAGCCACACACAACAAGCCAAAAACAGAAACCAAAAAACAAGTTTCTCAAATCAAAGCAAATCAAGGAAAGCAATCAAGTCCCCAGTGGAGTCGCCATTTTGTCACGCGGAATCAGTCGATCTTGCGGACAAGGCAGACCTTCCTAGAATCTAATGAAGACCTAATGACAAACAACCAATCAAACACTATCTTTCTCTAAATGCGCTTTATAAGTAATGGGAAACAAGTGTGTTTTAAGGGCCTACCTCATGTCCAATGCAAGTTCGGAGATGCCTTCGCTCCTTTGATCCAAGTAAGTTCCTTCGTCGCAAACCTGCAAGCACAAACAAGGCAAAAAATTAAATAGCACCTGTATATCCAATATTATAAAACATATTCAACATGAAAGTTAAAGAGTCCATGAAACAAATAGCATAAGATACTTGTTGAGAAAAAATGAGCTTGATTGTATTAATTCAAAAGAAAAGAACCTTACAACCTTTGCCTTGACGCTGTACAAGCTCCTTCCAGGGTCCAACAAGAAGTCTCCTCTACTTTGACAAGCTTCACTCACTCCCTAATGGGGCCAAAAAGGTATGTGATCTCTCCTCTTAAGCTCAAATAGGAAGTCTTGATTTCACTAGCATTTACCCTCAAAAGTTCAGCTTCTAACCTCCCTGGCCACTGACCTAATGCCTCAGTTTATAGTGCAATGGAGATTAGTTACCAGCTCCTCCTTCAAAGGGATAGAGTCCCTCCTTCAAAGGGATAGCTCCTCTCAATAAGGGATTAGTTCCTCCTTCTATGGGATGCATGAACCACTTGGAGCGAACAATCCACGTAACAAATCCTTCTAGAAAACCCTAGAATCAACCCAAGATGAGTTTTTTAAGATAAAAATTGCGCCTTTTGACTTTTACAGGGGTACGCACCCTCCCCTTTACATACAGAGCATATAAGTACGCAGATATCTTGAACAAAAGGTGCGGGCCCACAGGAAAAGCTAAGAGAAAGTGCGGAACCAGAGTTATGTTGCTTTTTTGATGTCTTTATCTCTTTTTTCAAGCTTGTTTTGAAGAGCTGAGGTTTAAGACTTGCTTAGGAAGCTGGTATAGGTGATGACAAGCCTACACCGACTGCAAATAATCAAGGTGAAGATATTTTTGTTTAACACAGAGACAACAGAAGTGGTACAATAGAAGTCAGAGGAGGACATGATGGAATTGCTCATGAAGCTCAATGAAAGGTTAACTGATACTGAGTAGGCATTGGAGACAACTCTAAAAGAAAAGCAGGGAGAGTCAACCTCCCAGCCACCTGAAGTAATCCCTGCAGTCACAACTGCCCCTTCCACAGTTGTAACAACATTGCCTCCCACTGTTCTAGCAGCCACAGCACAAATAACTACAGGTAAATCAGCAACAGTAACCATAACAGAACCAGGCAACAACACTAACATGAGCACAGAGGAACTAATAAACACCATCGAGGAATTAAAACTCCAGGTATCTGAATTAAAATAGGTCAAGGAACAATTGGAAAAACTAGAAATAAGCTATGAAAAATCCAAGATAAATGTGGCAGAGAAAACAAGAGAAGTTAAAGAATTACGAAATAAAGTGAGATCTTTAGAAAAGGATCTCTCTTTAGATAAACCTCTGGGAGAAATCAAAGGAATTTTGTGGGCCAACATCAATCAACCCCTTAGTACTTTGTGCAGATCTATTCAGGTTATTTATGAGCAAATTGACTTGATAGTAGTGGCCCAAGTAGAGATTCAAAAGACAAGAGCTTCATTGGGGTAGATGCCTAAACAAGCCAACAAGCTAATACATTTTCTGAACACCAAGACCAATGAAGAACTGGAGGCACTGCAAATCAGAGATAGGACAGGCACCATTCTGCAAATCAAGAAAGTTCTAACCATGAGAACTCTGATGCAAAATTTGGAAAGGAGATGCTAGGACATGCAGGTGGAGATCAACTCTTTCACAGAAAGATTCAAAGTTTTGCATAAAAAGGGTTTGCCAAGTCCTTTGGGAAGTAATGACCACCTGATGAGACATGTAGATTACACGCACAAGTTGAATAAATATGTTGTTGATCAAGTTAATGCATCATCAAGTACTTGAGCAGAGAAGGCACTCCCATCTGGCCAAGCCCTCTACAACAATTTGGAAAATTTATTATATATTGAGCATGAAGTGAGACATCTGTTCACCCTCCAACCCAATTTCTTCAAGTACACGGAGACTGATGAAACTTTAATAAAGCTATAGAGACATAAATTACCAGAACTGGACTGGTGGAAAGCTATGCTGGAAATTCTTTAAATTTATCTTTGGTATCTTTGGTAAAGGAAAAGTTTGGGTCATCTACCATAAGGCAGAGAACAGAAATGAATGTAGATGATATGGATAAAATTGTATTAGATCAGATTTGAATATCCGACCGAGAGGGAGCAGATAGCACATATTATCAACGGAAGACAGCTATAGACCGACTCACAGAGAAGTCAGCACAACAATTTATCTTTTTCCTGTTTTTGAGACATCCGTCTCTATCTTTTGTAAAAAGCGATGAATCATCAGTAGATATTATCTCCATGAGATATTTTGTAAAGATATTTTTTGTATAAATACCCCCTTAACGAAGTCTTTGGGGTTGGTGAGCCATTCCTAAACTTTGCTGTAATACTGAAATTTTGGAATACAAAAGCTTTTGGAATCAACTGTTGCTGGACTCACTGGATGTAGAATTGATGCAGAGGACTTGTCACAGAATTCTTGAATCAACCAGTGGACCAATAAGTCCCTTTATCTTTTGTTTTGTAACTTTCCTAGTTTCATTATATCACCTATGTTTCATAATCTAAATGATAATGATAAAGATTAGTTAAGAATTTTCTTGAATGCACTCTCTGTTTCATTCATTATTATTCTCTGTGTTTTCTTCAGGATTAGTATAAACAATGTAACTCTTAATTGATCTTGTTTCCTAATTCTATCATATTGGTTATTCACTAGGGAATTCTTAACTTCTCCTTAGTAGTAATCATCTACTTCCCCTCTTTGAATATGCTGAAGGATTCTTAACTACCCTTCAACCATTTTAAACCCATTCCATCCGATACAAATCTTTGTTTTCTCCCTGTTTGACTACCTTTCCCTGTGAAACCATCCTCTGTTAAGAAACCAAATCCAGAAAGCCCTCCTCATTGACTCCATTTGCCCAATGGACTGAAATTCTCAGGTTTGCATCTCTGTTCTATTGAATCTCACCATCCAAAAATAAAACAAACCCCTTAACTTCATAACTAGCCTAATACCTTTCAAAACAAAGTTAAATCATAAATAGAGAGCCCTCTCTAGATGCAAATTGGCTAGAATTTGTGTCTAAAAGATTGGTTTGTGGTTACCTCGGCCGTATTCCCTTTCTTACAACTTTTGGGAACAACTTGAGTGATAACATCATTGGTGACTCCGCTGGGGATCGAATTGAATATTTGTTTGTCTCTGTTGTCTGCCTTATAAGCTACAGACAGAGCCTGAAGTTAGCCAGGAAGCCTTTGAAATGCTCTTGCTTTGCAATGGCAAAAGTAAATGAATGCTACTTCAGTCCATTTCTAGTCTAGCTTATAGATTGGATAGTTGGTTCTATATTTGATCAGTCCCTTGTTTACAAGTCTTTAAGAAAGTTCACAATTACCATATCCATAGTCTCTTGAAGAAACTCCTAAAATTGTATTATCAAAACCCATTTCAAAAAAAAAAAAAAAAAAAAAAAAAAAAACATAGCTACAAGCCTGGCTTTAGAAAGGATTTGTTACACCAGATCACACCCTGATCCAAACCCACCATTTGTGTTTGAAAATCCTAATCTGATTCCTAAAATTCTTAGAAAACAAGAGGGCCCAGAAAATTCTACTATTTCCCAGCCTCTATCTAGATCAAAATCCTATCCTGTGAGGTCTATCAACCTTGGGGACCAACCTTTTGCTAACTATTTTAAAAGCCCCTCATTTGAGACCTTTTCCGAATCTGGATTAACCCACACAGTTCAAGATCCAACATTCCTTGAAAATTTGCAGCCTGAAGTTGTTACTCCACAACTTGACCAACACTTGCACAACTCTGTCCAACCTGAAATTACCTATGAAAAAACCCTTAATCTTCCTGTGATTACTACCCATTCCCCAAGTTCTCCATCAACACTTCACACTTCACAACCTCAAGTTACCCCTTCCACTCTTCCATCCTCGGTTCATATCCCAGTTGTTGTCCCTACTGCACCAGTTGTCACACATATTCCTATTAACATGGAAAACATATATGCTCCTCTGAACTTACCTGCCAATCCAGGGGCTATGCCCCAAGACTATCAAAGCAAAATTACTCCTTTTGATGGCACAGGCACATACGCAACTCAACAACATACTAAGAAAATGACAGATTACTTTGAAATATACGAGGTTGATGATGATGATGTTAGGATGATAATTTTTGTTCAAAGATTGACTAGAGATGTTAGAACTTGGTTTAGAGCACTCCCTGCAAACAGTATCAATGACCCTCAGGATCTTTATCAGACCTTCTTGAACAGATGGGAAAAGAAGAAATTGTCCAGGGCTACTGTACCAGATTCAATAATGTATATAATGCTATTCCTCAAAATCTCAGACCTCCTCCAGATTTGGCTTTGATCAAATTCCCTGATGCATTTGATTATGATATAGCCTACCAACTTAGGGAAAGAGCTCTTGGGAACCTAGAAGAAATGTAGAGTATAGCTGTCAGTGTTGAAGCCAACCAGATTTCTAAACGCGCTAGGGCTAGAGCTGAAAGGAGGATACCTTTTAAGGAAGAACCCTATGCCTTTGAACAAAAATTAGATGTTATCATCAAAGGAATGGATAGACTTGTAGATAGAGTAGAAACAATTGAGATAAAATCCTCTTGCGATGGCCAACCAAGCAACACTGGAAGAAATCCAAACTTCAAGAAGAACCAAAACCCTAATACTGGAAAGAATGTGCTTGACCAAAACATTAGGCCCTCATTCCAAGAAAATTTTGCTGAAGCCTCAACTTTTGAGGAGCCACCAAAAGACACTCAAATTAACTTAATGGGCCTCAATAATGAACAACAAGTTTTCTTCACCCAAGAAGACCAAGAAGCTCACACTTTTGAAAAATTCCAAACTCAGTCAAGTGAGTCATTGGATTTTAAAGAGGGATATGATACAACTATCTATGAAGTCCATAAGCAATACAATATGAGAAGTAGAAGAATAGATGTCCCTGAAACCAATAAGCAGAAGGGTACCAAGCAGCCTAACAAAGCTAAGCTGAATAAATCCCCTGCGTAAGTCCTTCCTGAAACAAGTCCTAACCCAGAAAATCCAATAGTGGAAGATGTATCAGATAATCAACAACTCCCCACACAACCTTCCACTTCTAGTCCTCCCAAAGGAAAAGGGGAAGAACCCCCAAAAGTTGTTTTGCAACCAACTTCAGCCCATAACACCAGTCCTGAAAAAGAGAAAAACACAGGAAATACAACACTAAAAGAGAATCCCACTGTCCAAAATACAAAAACTCAAACTGAAAAACCTTTCAATCTAGAAACTGAAATAGGCAAATTAAAGATAGCCATTCCATTGTCAGAATTGGCAAAACATGATGTCTACAGAGGTCAAATTAGCAGATCACTCCCAATTCCTATGAATCAAGATTCGGTAAATGTCTTTGCTGATCATCCTGAATTAATTTTTGGATCGGAGCTAAATGGAAAATCAGTAGATGGAGGTGTTCCTCCTTTCTACGTAAGTCTAAATATACATGACAAAATACTTCATAACGCCATGTTTGATTCTCGTGCTTCTCATAACTTAATGCCTAAATTTGTGATGGAGAAGTTGAACCTAGATATTACTAGGCCATACAAAGACTTATTCTCCTTTGACTCCAACCAGGTCATATGTCTAGGACTGATCAAAGATCTATGTGTATCACTAGTCCAATACCCTTCCAAAACCATTTTAATGGACATAGTGGTAGCTGATATTCCACCAAAATATGGCATGTTATTGTCTAGATCTTGAGGAGCAAAGCTACAAGGACCACTGCAGTTAGACATCTCCTACGCTACTATTTCAGTATTTGGCCAACCAAAGAAATTGTACAGAGAAACTTTAATGAAATATGTGGTCAGTAGCCAGGAGAAACCCCAAAATTTCCCTATCTACTCCTTGAATTTTGACATGGACTCCTTCATTCTCTACAATGCTGAAATTGATCCTCCAACTGATGTAAAAATTTTGGCAGTTTAACAAGAAGAAACCTCAAACGAAGAGCCTAGTATTCAAATTCAAGAAATTTCTGAGAAAAGTGATATATGAGACAATCAAGAGAAACCAGCTGAAACTAAAGAACCATATCTTCCCATAAAGAAAATCACTGGGACTCTTGATGCTGAATACAAACATGAAATCCTTTGGTACCTAGAATTTGATGGTTCAGTCAACAAATTAGGAGCAGGAGCTGGAATTTGGGTGCACAACCTAGAAAATGATCACGCTGAGGGTCATGCCTATAGGTTAAACTTTAAATGCACCAATAATATGGCAGAATATGAGGCTTTGCTACTAGGACTTACATTGGTCAAAAGTTTAGGGGCAATTAGGATATTGGTTTTGGGAGACTTTGATTTAGTCATTCAACAGATAAAAGGAAACTTCCTTACAATTGATCCCAGACTGAGAGATTATAGAGGAATAGCAATTGACATCCTCAACACATTTCTTGAAACACAGCTTACCAAAATTCCAAGGAAACAGAACTTGCATGCTCACAGCTTAGCAACATTCGCCAGCACTTGTAAATTACTATTTGAACCTAATCACCAGTTCACAACTAAGATTAGACATAGGCCAGCCATACCTGATAATGTAAAAAACTGGCAAGTATTTGATAATGATATTCAGATCAACAATTTTTTAACTTTAGAGGAAGAGTTTTCCACCACAAATATAGACCTTGACACTGTCAGTAAATTTGATCAAAAGGATAAAATACAAACAGACATTTCAACAGAAAATGCAAATCAAATGCTTCATCCAACAAAATTTACTAGTAAAGAAATGCAAGATCTGAAAGAAATAGAGATTGATGAGAGCATTGAAGAAGAATCTGAAGTCATTGATTTAAAAGATAATCATTTGCCCAAAGGGTTGACTCGCTTGGAAGATTTCTTTGATTCTAATGATATCCCAAGGAAACCTAAAATGTAGCCTCTAAAAGTAGATATTGAAGACTGTAACATAGGGACTGAGGAAAATCCAAAAATGATAAAATTGTCCAAAACTTTTCCCCCTAATCAAAAGCTTAAATATGTGGAATTGTTTAAAGAATTCCAAGATGTTTTTGCTTGGAGATATGAAGATCTGAAATCAAATGACACCTCTCTAATCCAACATACAATACCCCTCAAAGAAGATCAGAAACCATTCAAACAAAAACTCAAAAGAATTAACCCTGTACTACTCCCATTAATTGAAAAGGAAATCAAATGGATGTATGAGGTAGGAATAATTGCTCCTATCAGATTTTCAGAGTGGGCGTCTAATTTAGTACCCATTAGAAAGAAAACAGGGGAAATCAGGTTGTGTGTTGATTTAAGTAATGTGAATAAGGTTTCCTTGAAAGGCAATTACCCCTTGCCCAATATGGATCACATTTTACAAAGGGTAGTAGGTGCCTCTAGGATCTCACTATTAGATGGGTTCTCAGGTTTTAATTAGATTCTGGTCCATCCTAATGACCAAGATAAGACTGCTTTTACAACAACTTGGGGAACTTTTAAATATGTCCAAATTCCATTTGGACTTAAGAATGTTGGAGCAACATTTCAACGAGCAATGGATATAGCTTTTGCAAAATAGATCCATGATTTTCTAGTCATATATCTATATGACCTTACTGTGTTTTCTAAATCAGATCAACAACATCTAGATCATTTGAGGCAAGTGTTTTTAAAATGCATAAAGTATGGTATTTCACTAAACCCTAAGAAATCATTTTTTGGTCTAGAGGAAGGAAAATTGTTAGGTCACATCATCTCCAAAGATGACATTAGAATTGATCCTGATAGGATACAAGCCATTCTGCAAGTACCTCACCCCAAAAATGTCAAAGAACTCCAAGCTTTCCTAGGGAAGATCAACTTTTTAAGAAGATTCATACCCAATTTGGCTGAGTTAATCAGATAGCTGAACAACATGTTAAAAAAGGATTCGAAGGTCAAATGGATAGTAGAAGCCAAACAAGCATTTGAAGAAATTAAAATGGCTTTGACTAGGACACTAATCCTTACAAGTCCAAAGTTTGAGAGAGACTTCATGATATTCTCATTTGCATCAGAACACACCATTGCTATTGTTTTACTACAAAAAGATGACCAAGGATGTGAAAAACCTATAGCCTTTTTTAGTAAAGCACTTAGAGATGCACCACTAAAATACCCAATCATGGAAAAACAGGCTTATGCACTTGCGAAAGCTATTAAAGACTTCAGAGTTTATATATTGTACTCCCATGTAATAACTTATGTACCAAGTGCTGTTGTCAAAGACATCCTAACTCAAGAGGGAATTAAAGGCAAACGAGGTAAATGGATAGCTAACATATTGGAGTATGACATTGAAATAAGACTTACAAAGCTCATAAAAGGATAGGGATTAGCTAAACTCATGACTGAAACAAACTTTCAGGCCCTTGATATCAATGAATTGGATAATGAACAGGAGATGGCGACTCCACAAATCAGCCAGGCCTTTTTAGAATCACCTTGGTATGCTGATATAATCCATGTATTATTGAACGTGCAAACTCCTCCAGGGTTATCCTAAAAAAAGAAAAGGTTTTTGAAAATGAAAGCTTAAAAATTTTGTATTTTAGATAATGCCTTATTTTGGAAAAATCATGAAGGTATTCTACTGAGTTGTTTAATAAAAGATGAAGCTGACAAAGTGCTCAAAGAATTTTATGGAGGGGATTATGGTGGACATCTTTATTGGAAATCAACTGCAGATAAAATCCTAAGGGCTGGATTTTATTGGCCCACCCTGTTTGCTGATGTAAAGAAATTTTTCACTTCTTCCCATAAATGTCAAATTTTTGAAGGCAAGAGGAAGCTTTTACCTTTACCCCTTAAACCAATTTCCACAGAAAAGCATTTCCAACAATGGGGTTTAGACTTCATTAGAGAGATCCATCCTCCATCTTTTCCAGCATAAATGGATCCTCACTGCCACAGATTATTTCACCAAGTGGATAGAAGCCATTCCTACCAGGCAAGCCAATGATATGGTGATTATAGGATTCCTAGAAACCAATATACTGTCCAGATTTGGCTGTCATAAAAAGATCATAACTGACAATGTTGCTGCTTTCAAATCCAAGAAAATGATAAGTTTCTGCCATAAACACCATATCACTTTAGGCCATTCCATAGCCTATTACCCTCAAGGTAATGGTCTGGCTGAGTCTTCCAATAAAATCCTGATCAATATTATTAAGAAAATGTTGGAAGAAAACAAGAAAAACTAGCACAAGAAACTTACAAATTCACTATGTACATACAGGTTAACTACAAAGAGATCCATTGGCACTAGCCCTTATGAATTAGAGTATGGCATGGAGGCTGTATTCCCTTCATCTTTGGGAGTCCCGGTAATGAAGTTGCTGCAAGAAGCTCAAGTAGAACCCAATGAGATTCAAAGAAGAATAAATCAGACTATCCATTTGCAGCAGACTAGGGAGGAAGTATACCAGAGATCTCAAGTGTTACTATAAAAGCTCAAGAAGATATTTGATAAGAGGACTAAGGTAGAAGATTTATTCATTGGAGATAAAGTTTTAAAATGGGATACCAGAAGAGAGGACAAAGGAAAACATGGGAAGTTTGACTTCCTATGGAAGGGACCTTTTATCATCCAGGCTTTACATGGGAACACTGCTTACTTTTTGAAGAACCTGGATGGCACTGAGATAGGAGAAGGACCAGTTAATGGTTGAATGTTGAAACACTATTTCGATCCAACTGTTTAAAGCATTTTTGCCTTATGATGTACATACTGTATCTTTAGTAATATTTCAGTTTGGATTGGACAACAAATTGTTGAAGTTGAAGCCCGAAGAGAAGGCCCTAAGCTTCACAACTATAATTGTCTTACATATAATAAAGCAACCAGCAGAAAGATATTTTAGAGCATAATCAAAAGTTATGGAGAAGGCTATCTGACCTGATGTTCTTGACTTCCCACCAGGGAAAGCCATCCCCAAGTGGAGCCATTGTTAGGTTCCTATACCAATAGGTGTCATATTTCATGATTGACATTGATAGGCTCTACAATATGTTCATACCTTTTGGTTTGGTTGCCAAGGTTTTCCATATTGTCAAAAAATAAAAATAAAAAATTTAAAAAATGTAAAGAGGGTATGCCCTAAAAGAAAAATCAAAGGGAAAAAAAGAATGAAATGGTGAAAAAGTGAAAGAAATGAACCCCAAACAAAAGACCAGGAAAGTGTGCAACTCCAAAATGCCACTACTATCCTATTTTTGCAATAATCTGATGATGTGCAGCTTGTTGACTTATGCCACCATTGATGAATGGCCAAACAACTTAATCTTGGCTAGTTCATGGTTTGAATTTACTTGTTTTAGAGATAGAGAATAGAATCTGCCCAAACTGTTCAAATCTTGGAACATAGGTAGAGAAGCAAAGGAGCTCAACTGTTAAACCTGAGCCCTTGGATGTTATAAGGGTAGATCTAGAAAGGATTGCAATGAAAAAAAAATATGATGAGGGCTTGCTAGTTTAAATGTAGCCAAAGAAAGAAGAAAAAATGCTAGGCAAAGCAAGTTGGGTAGGTAGATGATGTTGCAGAGGCATACTTGTGATTGATTTTGTCTCTCAAGATGTTCACCTTACCGTTATCACAAGTACCATGGAAGATGTTTGGATGCAGCTCAAGTGAGGCAGATTTTATTACTAACTCCCTTTCACACTTCTCCTCAAATCATTTACTAATTTCCCCAAAGATATTAAGATCTACTTAATATCACTAATCCACTCATTTCATTTATGAAAATGCCTAAGTAAAGCCCCTTTTACTTAGGAAATTCTACGAATATCACAAAAACCCCTTTTCTCCTTTAGAAACCTAAGTTTAACTTAGTGCTTTTAGTTTCATATCAAAATCCATATTAAACTTTAACATATATTATTTAAATCCCCATAAATAAATTCCCCTTCCCGTATTATACTAACATACAAAAACCCCAAAATATTATTAATCCCGCCCACGGTTAGCTATAACCATAAGTCATTATATAGAGGGGATTAAATGGTTCAGTTGGAACCTTTTAATAACCTTTGCACGCAAACCATGGGATAATTAACCACCCGGGTTAATTATAACCAAACCTCGAACCAATAACACGGTGCCTGATACCATTAAAAAAACATTGTTTATTATTTCGGGCCCGCACATTAAACCCCCGCCATCTCCGTCGAGCGTCAACCATCCGATCAGGGCTGGCTCATCCAACGGCCCACGATCATATCGCGACCCCCCTTCCATCCGACATTTAACTCCCAGGGAGCTGGCAGTATTGCTCCCATACTGGGGACACGCCTCGCTTTCCCACGCTGCTCGCTGCCTCCCGGCCTGAAACTGCTCGACTTCAAAAGTGGTGCAGGAGGAAACCACTTACCACCCCTCCACATCACGATAAGACATCACATCCCAATGACGTCATCCATGAAATAAATGACAAAAAACCCCGCCAAAGGCAAAATTTTGTTAAAAACATGGGAAAATGTCATTTTCGTTCATTTCTTCTACGAACTGTTTCCATGGAAATTATGTCTGGGTGATAGCACGAACGTCCAGTCCGCCACCCAACCAGGAAAATCTTAGCTTCCTGCTCTAGAGCTCGCCAACCAACCTACAATTGTACTGCTTGCCTTTGAAAAAACAGGTATTTACCCAATTTTCCTCTCGAACCTATAATTTCGGTTTCTTTTCCTCTGTAAATTGTACCAAAAGAGCCAAATTCAAGAAAAATCAGCCTGTTCCTCTCATACAAACACACCCAAAACTGCTCTTTTGCTCATTTTTCCCACAGAAGCCCAACCTCCAGTTTGAAAACACAAGAACCAAACATGGAGGCTCCCATATCCCTGAATGTCGCGCCCCTCAATGCACCTCATAAGGACCATGATTGGTTACCCCTGGCTGAAAAAGATTTTCAAATTAAAGAGCTATCCAGTGACATGAACCACCACTAGGCATTTTTCCGAGTTAGGAACAGTCATCTGAGCAACTCTGATATCTATGGAATATGGGAGTCTAATCTTCCCAGGTATTACCTTCCTTCAGTCAATGTTTTCCCAGATATTATTCACCACTGCTGTGCCAATTATGACCCTGTCAGTAAAGTAGTCATAACCCCATACCAGACTGTCCTTTTTTACATAACTCTTGAATCTATCAATGAGATGTTACACTTCCATCCCACTCAGCCTCTGGCTCCCCTTTCCATGGGATTTTTTCTTGAACAAGGCTCTTAATTGCCCAATTTAGAGATAACCCATATTTCTCAAATGCTCATGAAATCAGATTGCCAACGCCAAGGCCCACCCACATATTTGCATGTCTGGTTCACTGAAATAGGAAAACTTATAATTGACATGATATCCTTCACCTTGGGATTCAAGACCAGTGAATTTGTTGATGAGACCACCTTAGTTCTGTTGTCAATACTTACTCCAGGACAGCCCCCTGCTGTCAAGTATGACTATCCAACCTTTATTGCTAACAAAATCAATGAGTAATTCATAAATATGGACAGAGAAGGAGTCTTCAAGTACACCTCATTCATATACCACCTTCTACTATATTATCAACCAGGCAGCTTTTCATTTCCCATTAGGAAATTGGATTCCAAAGGAAAGTGGAGGTCTGTGATCTTTTGGACCTCAGTCTTCCACAATGTCCATGAATCCCCTTATACCTATTGTGAATTCATTGACCTATTTTTATATCCAACCACCACCCTACTGATAGGAGCTCCTCCTCCTAGGCTCTCTGCTGATATAAAGAGGATTTTACAGTTTTCCAGATAGTACAAGATAGGTGACTGGTACTTGTACCAGAATCACACTGAAATCAGAATATATGGCTATGAACTGTGCCCCTACAAGCTACCCAAATATGTGCCTATGAGACTATTTGCACTGGAGTATTTCAAGTAACTTATCAATGTAGATTTGACCCACTTTTATAGTGCAAAGAAAGAGGCTCAGCTGAGAATAAAAAGTCAGTTAGGCCCTTTTGTCATCAATAAAAGGGAGGCATGGGAAGATGCTGATAAGATATTAGGAGAACAAATTAAATTGAAGAAAAGTTTTTGGTGGGTACCTTATGACCCAAATAGCTTTATAAGTGACAGAAAAGTAAGAAACATGCTGTCAGCTTATGTACACCATAGAATCCTTGACATTGAACAGTTTACTAATCAAGATGACTGGGTAGAGGGCACATTAGTAGAACAAATTAGTGAGCAAGAAAATATGGAGATGGCTATGAAAGACCTTGAAAAAACCCTTGACCTGGAATATTTTGGACAAGTATCTTTCAAGCTACCTCAACAAGCAGGAATTGGGACATCCTCTGCTGGAACTTCTCAGCAGCTTGTACAAGAAACTAGCACACCAGGTACAGGGATCTCTAAGGGAAAGGAAGTGGCAGACACAAAGAAACCAACAACGATAGATCAGCAAGATCAAATTCCTCCAGTCCAAACCAAAGCAGCTGAGATTCCTGCATTACAGACTCCTCTAAATGGGGAAAAAGGAAAAAAGAGAGACAGGGAAGACCCCACACCTTTGAGTGGACCTGCAGAGCAACCGGGTGCAAAGAGGAAAAGATTAAATCCTCACTCTAAAGAGGAAATATTTAAGAAACAACAGGCAGTATGAGAGGTGAAAGGGTAGTCAGCCAGCAGACTTCCCAGTGGTGGACACATCAACTAGCTCACACCGGCAAGAGCTAGAAAGGCAACATAGTGTGGAAGTTTCATCTACTAGGCCACAAAGCAAACAGACCTCTGACATCAAAAGGATTTTCACAGAGATAAAGGCTAGAAACGACCCACTAAGGCTGCAACTTGACAACCAATATCTTAAGATGGCCCCCACAAACCAGCAAAGGTTGATGTCTACCTATGACATTAAGGAGGGTAAGATGATCATGAGTTATTTTAAGCCCAAGGTGCAACAACCACAATCAGCAGCTGACTACATCAGGACAAATCTAGAGGTATTGGCCAAGGATATTCATCCCATGGACCAGATTGAGCTGCACAAACATACGGGAGAGATGGTCTACTCCACACTAGCTGATAAAGCTATGTTAGCTCATAGATTGCAAAACTCCTTAGAGAACACCTCTTCTTAGCTAGATTTAGAGAAAGCCTCTTCTCTTGCTAAGGACAATAGGATAAAATCTCTGGAAGAGATTATCATTGAGCTGGGACATGATCCAAAATATGCAAAAGGCATAAAGGAACTGATGAAGAAGAAAGAGGAAGACATTGCTTCCTTAAGAAAACAGTTGAAATTTCCTCCCACCATGCATCCACAGACAACATAAGTGGTGCAACAGAAGTCAGAGGAGGACATGATGGAATTGCTCATGAAGCTCAATGAAAGGTTAACTGATACTGAGCAGGCATTGGAGACAGCTCTAAAAGAAAAGTAGAGAGATTCAACCTCCCATCCACCTGAAGTGATCCCTTCAGTCACAACTGCCCCTTCCACAGTTGTAACAGCATTGCCTCCCACTATTCTAGCAACCAAAACACAAATAACTATAGGTACATCAACAGTAGAAACAACAACAACACCACCAGGCAGTAGCACTAACATGACCACAAAGGAATTAATAAAAGCCATGGAGGAATTAAAACTCCAGGTATCTGAATTAAAACAGGTCAAGGAACAATTGGCAAAACTAGAAATAAGCTATGACAAATCCAAGATAAATGTGGCAGAGAAAACAAGAGAGGTTAAAACATTACAGAATAAAGTGAGAGCTTTAGAAAATGATATCTCTTTGGATAAACCTCTGGGAGAAAAAAAAGGCATTTTGTGCGCCAACATCAATCAATCCCTTAGTACTGTGTGGAGATCTATTCGGGTTATTTATGAGCATATTGACTTGATAGCAGTCGCCCAAGTAGAGATTCAAAAGACAAGATCTCTATTGGGGTAGATGCCTGAACAAGCCAACATGCTATTACATTTTCTGAACACCAAGACCAATGAAGAACTGGAGGCACTGCAAATCAAAGACAGGGTAGGCACCATTCTACAATTCAAGAAAGTTCTAACCATGAGAACTCTGATGCAAAATTTGGAAAGGAGATGCCAGGACATGTAGGTGGAGATCAACTCTTTCACAGAAAGGTTCACAGTTTTGCATAAAAAGGATTTACCAAGTCCTTTGGGAAGTAATGACTGCCTGATGAGACATGTAGATTACATGCACAAGTTGAATAAATATGCTGCTGA
>APFE030162973.1:6798-40542 GCA_000404065.3 Pinus taeda
AGATCATATCATCGCTGAGGTAGGCATTCCCATACTCAGATCAAAACTGACTAGGAAACTAAAAACTGACTAGAAAACTAACTACTGCCCTGATATAGGAATGATCTTGTAATACATCACAAGTATAGACACATGTAGACACAGTATGGACGCAGCCATCTATTTATGAATAGTCTACAATATAATGAATACAAAATTCCTCGCAGCCTGGATGGTGGAAACTAGATCCAGGGTCTTCATTTCTATTTCCCGAAATAGTACGATTCTATCCATGCGAATGAATGTGTCGAAGTCGAACATGGTAGAAACCACTTGATTACTAGTCGATGATGTAAATTGTTAACAAGTGCGAGAGAAACCACCAATAATGACAATGGCTCTCAAAGTACTCAGTACAATCCATGAGATGTGATTAGATGTGTCGATATCGAACATGTCACGAAATCCTTCAATTGAAGGTTAATGATGCAACCTATCGTCGAAGGCGAGAAACCTGCCATTAAGGCATGCAGATCCAAAGGTACTGGCGATTTCTAGATCATCTTTCTAGATAAAGAGCTGAAGTCGATAGAAAGCGATCTATTGTAGGCAAGCCCACAACACGAAATCATAGATCAAGTTTGAAGAAATTTAGTTGCAAGGACTGGCTTAGGGATGGTCAAGATGGATGATAGATATTTTTGCAAATGAATGGCTTATTTGCACTGACCTCTTGAACACACAACGACACAAAAGATGGCTTGGTGACAATTGACCCAAAGTTAATACCTAGAAACTGGTTGAAGACTTTAAATGTGGTTTGATCAACTGTTAGGCAAAGGATTTCCCAACCCAGGTGAATGAAAGTGTCGTGTTCAAGAGTGGCTACAAAGTATGACAAACAGGCTCATTTTTCTCTCTTTTCCCCCACCATTTCTGGCAAGTACCTCTTTATTTTTTACAAGCTTGAGGAGGATAACATATGCTTGATTATAAGCTCACCCTTCGGGTGAGTCCAACTTAGTTTAAATCCGAACCCTAAGAAGGAGTGGTCCGTTCCTGTTTGTAATTGAACAGGTCCTTTACTGTCGAATTTTAACGAGTCCAGTATAGGAGAAACTCAACGTTTTTCATTTTTAGAGAGTCTGAAAAAACTTAAGAAGACTCCAGGGTTGAACTTTTTCTTAAATTTGTGTCTCCCAAGCCCGAAAAAGTATAAAATAATACTTGAGAGAACCTCTTGATCTTTTATGACCAAGGATTACTTTTCGTAATTAGTTCCTCTGATCCAAAAAAGTAAAAAAGCGATCAATGACACGTCGTTTTATGACCAATATCGAATTTGAAACAACAAAAATCTGGCAATCGTTTCATGTTTATACGGTTAGAAAAGGGTTGTAAGAGGACCGTCTTTTTAGTTCCGTTTTAACGAGCTTAAAAAGAAAAACTCGGCAATCTTTTCATATTTTAGGAGTCAGAAAAGAGCTTAAAGGTGACTCTAAGGTTTCACTTTTTCGTAAGTTTTAATGAGTTAGAAAAAATGATAAAAATGTACTCATGGTTTTCATTTTTTCGTAAGTTTTAATGACTTCGAAAAAAATGATAAAAATGTACTCATATGGCCGAATTTCAATTTAATTTACGAGCAGGAAAAGACGGAAAGAACTCGGAATTTTCATTTGTTTTACGAGAATGAAAAATAGTAAAATAATCTCAGGATTTTCATGAGTTTAACGAGTCTTGAAAATAACTGAAATTGACTCGAGATAGGTTTCATTTTTACAAAAGCTTGAAATAGAGAAAAATTATGCTTCAAAGTAGTTTCATTTTTACACAAGCTTGAAACAGAGAAAAAACTGTGCTTGATGCCCCCTAAGCATAACTGCTAGAGCGCATGCCCCCCAACTTCATTTCATTCAACCAGTTGGATGAAATGAAGGTTCAGTTACGAGATCATTTGAAAGACTTGACCCAAAACTGTAAGAAAATTATGCAAAAAACTGAAATAACTAACCTAAATATACAACTTAACATTTATGAGATCTAGTCAAACTCTTGACTCAATTAGAGGAGGATTTGTTTCATTTTTTAACGAGCTTGACACAGAAAAAGAACTATACTCAGATTCAGTTTCATGTTTACGCAAGCTTGAAACGAAAAACTATGCTTGTTATAAGTTTGCATGCCCCCATCATAATGATGCAAATCAAGGTAGATGCCCCCCAAGCTTCATGGCATTAACCCAGGTGGATGAAATGAAGGTTTACTTTCAAAATCTTGGAAAGACTCGTGGGAGTTGTTTCATTTTTTAGTGAGGTTGACACAAGAAAAGAACTATCCTCAAAACCCCTGTTTCATTTTTTAAACGAGCTTGTCACAAGATAAGGAACTATGCTCATAACTACTCTCTACAATCTACCTAACAAGGAACTATACTCTAAAAAACTTGATTCATTTTTTAATGAGCTTGACACAAGACAAGGAACTATGCTCTAAAATCCTTGATTCATTTTTTAGCGAGCTTGACACAAGACAAGGAACTATGCTCATAACTACTCTCTACAATCTACCTATATAACCTATGACTCCTTGTTTCATTTTTTAATGAGCTTGACACAAGACAAGGAACTATGCTCATGACTCCTTGTTTCATTTTTTAACGAGCTTGACACAAGATAAGGAACTATCCTCGAACCTGATTCATTTTTTAACGAGGTTGACTCAGTAACAGGAACTTTCCTCGAGACCAACTGATTCATTTTTTAATAAGGTTGACACAGTAAAAGGAACTTTCCTTAAAACAACTGATTCATTTTTTAACGAGGTTGACACAGGAAAAGAACTGTCCTCATGACAGCCTGTTTCATTTTTTAACGAGGTTGATACAAGAAAAAACTATCCTCGCACCTGATTCATTTTTAAACGAGGTTGACTCAGTAAAAGGAACTTTCCTCGAGACTCACTGATCATGGCTTCCAACTAGAAGAAAGACATGTCGATGGACACACCTTGATCATGGCTTCCAAGAGGTCTTCATCAGAAGGAAGAATAGTTCTCTGGAAGGAACACATATCAAGGGACTCAAAAGTGATAAGAACATCACGTTCAAATAATCCCATAGAGTTTTCCATGTTAATTACCGGATCTAAATCAAAGGAAGATGAGCAAACAGTGAGAGGCTCACTTACATCGGTAACTGAAAACATGGGATCAGTTGCCACATAATTAACCATGGCGGGGTAGATACCACTTTAGAATCAGGAACATTTAGGGCTGTCATATTATTGGTAGTTGAAACAAGACTAGGGAATGAAAGCTGGTCTACAGTCACAATATTTCCATTGTGAGGGAAACACATCACGCGAAAGAGTGTCGATACGACAACTTTCATTGCATAAACATAGTCTTTCCCAAGGAGTAAATTGAAATCCAAAGGACCTCGAACTACCATAAGATCAATACAGACAATTTTACCTTCCAAGGTAATAGAAAACTTAGGAAGGATTCCTAAAGGTTCACTAATGGTTCTGTTAAAAGCTTTCAGATTCTGTGTAATAGGCACAAGCTGAGGGGAACCCAAAGCTTTCCAAGCAGTTGAGGATAAAATACTAATAGAAGCACCTTCATATACCTGTGTGCGATGCATGTCCCTACCACCAAGCTTGACAATGATTTGGAAAGGGATGGAGGAAGGAAGATGAGGTTCTGTCAATCTATTCCAATCAAAGGAAAAGACCTCAGTACCTGGAGGGGGTTCTGTAGAAATAGGTGAAATGCCCCCTGGTGTAGAGGAATCTGATGTAACAAAAAGAACCTGAGCGGTATGAAGTTCACTCTCTAAAGGGAGAGTGGGATCGACTGAATGTGAAATTGAATTGACAACTTGATCAACTAAAGGATCATCAACTTGAGTGACATGAGTTTCACTCTCCAATGGAAGAGTGTGATCGACTGTACTTGAAATTAGATCAATCACTCCGTCAGTTGACGGTAGGTTGGGAGAAAGTTTACGGTAACCAGTTGGAAATTCTTGTTGTGGAACAGTAATGTTTTCCAACAATTTTGAGGCTTCATCCATGTGAGGGAAAATGTGAGTTTGATGACTCCCTTTGCATAGCTTACAAGGAAACCTAACTTTACCCTTTTTCCGAGGAACCTGACTATCATTGGTTGATGGATCAATGGACAGTTGATGAGATGTTTCTAACCATACTTACAAGACCTTTGGAATACCAGGACAATTGATAAGGAAGTGGTCACCCTTACAAATCCTGCAAGGGTATTTTGGTTTATGATGCATGTTGGAGGCTTCCTCAACACAACTAACACTTACAGTCATGGTTGGTTGGTTGACTTCTTTCTTATCTTGCTTCTTCTTCTTCTTCCCTTTCTTCTTCTTCTTAGTCACCTGGTTACTAGCATAAAGGCTTTTACCAAGCGAGGAGGAAGAAATGGAGGAAGAAAAATTAGGCGAAGAAGGTAAAGGGTCAACAGAAGGTTGGTGATGTTGAGATGGTGAACTCTGTTGAGGTGAAGCATTCGGTTGAGGTGGAAAAATTGGAGTATTTGAGGCCAACGAAGTTGAAAATAACCATATCGGTAAACCTATTGTAAATCCAGGTAATGAAAAAGTAGCCATATAAGGAGGACCAACATTTCCAAAGAAAGGAAAAGTACTAGGATCCTCGTTAAGAGGGGTTCCTTGGTTGGTAAATTCTAGAACATTTTCCATTATATTCAACTTCAGTGAATTTTATTAACAATTTAAAACTAAAATTAACAATTCGCAATTCACACCTAACAATTAAAATCCACAATTCACACCTATGGTCTCCAAAAGTAAAAACAAACAAATTAACACACGCTATCAAATCTAGGAGTCAAACCACACACAGACAGTAACTTTCCGTACCAAAGACACTAGTTGGTGATGAAATCCAACGTCCCAGAATTCAATACAGAAATGGCGGTTGGAACAGTTACCCCGACAACCTGCTTAATGAATAGACTGGCACAAGTTCCTCCACTAAACCGTCTCGAGTGAAGAGAACCCCCCAGAAAATCCAAGTGAGTCTAGCCAATTTCTACTCCAGGTACAGTGGGATCTTCCCTCCACCGTCACCTTAGGAAAGAATCCTATAGAATATGGTCACTATGGTAACCAACGGAAACAAATATTCCTGGGGGAACAGTCTACGATCTGATACGTATGGATGGGTAGAGTAGCAAGCTCAATCCCCTTGAAGGATCCTTGACATAATCCAAGGTTAACCAACAAGTGACCCCAAGCTCCTCGACAATGGTTAATCCGAGGTTTACCGTTTTTAATACGTGAATATCTGGCGTCGTTCCCAATGAGGAAGGATTGATTCGCACATTGGTTCGAACACGATCTCGTGCTTCTCCTTTAAGAGGAGCTTTCCCAGAGCATAGATGCAATAGTTGGATTTTTCTCCTACCGCAAGATACAACTACTTGTTTGCTTTACTGTCTTAGAGAGTTAATTACTCCCTACTCCAAGACACTAGGCTAAGCTAGATTGGTGGAAAGAGCCCTAAAAATGTAAAAATTACTAGATGAATTTTAATTAAGCGCTGTGTTATTTAGGCTGTTATTACTCAAAAGGGTAAATGGATATGAAACCAATGGTGTTATGACCGGACCCAAAACTGAATGCAATCAAATATGATAATGTAATCTTTTCAATTCGATGAATCGTAACTAAAGTAAGGAGAGAGTTTCCATTCACTTCCAACAATGCAAAAAATTGATCACTAAGAGAAACTATAACAAATTCTCTAATGCACTAATTTCATCAAGAGAAACTAATGCAAATCAATTCCAAAATAGTTTTTTATTTTTATTTTTGTGTGTTAAAAACAAGCATAAAAATATGTAAATTCAAATCAAAGAAAACTGATCTAAATCTATGATTGATTTTTCAGAATGTAAACTATGCAATTGTAATCTATGCACAATTCACTTGAAAAGTATGCAAATGTAATCTATGCACATTTTTCATTCATATTCCGAAAAGGAGAATTCTAATTATGCAAATGTGATCTATGCAAGAGAATTCTCAAACACAAGATGATTCTAATGTAATCTAAGAACCAATCAAGTGCAAGTTAAGAAAATTGGGTGAGAGTTCGAAAGATCAAAAAATAAAAACACTCAAAGGCGATTAACACTCATACACAATTTTAGCCCCCCCCCCCCCCCGGCGAATGAGGGGGAATTTTTTTTGCAAAAACAAAAGCAAAAAGATGCAAAATTGTGAAAAGGCTAAGACAAACCTCCAAGTAATGACCAAAGGAAATCAAATTAAGAATTTCTCAAAAAAGAGACTCAAAACACCCAATTGATAAAATTTTAAAACAAGAATGCCAATGGAATTAACCTAAGAAAATTTCCTGACAAGTCACGTGCAGATCTGGGCAGAGGCTAAAAACACATTAACAAAACTTAAGTGGACTGAAAGAGAAAATCTTAAGTTTTTCAAAATTTTGACAGGGTCTGTAGGCTTCCAGTTTACCTAGGTGCAGTACCGCTCTGTGTGTAAAGAAAAAGTGCGGGTATGTCCGCACTGTGTTACAAGCAGAGGGTGCGGTCCTCTCCCAAAAGTATGAAAAACAAAAAATAATTCAAGATCTACTAAACCTACCCAATCCCACACACATCAAGCCAAAAGCAGAAACAAAAACACAGTTTCTCAAGTCAAAGTAAAAGCAAAGGAAAAAATCAATTCCCCAACGGAGTCGCCATTTTGTCACACAGAATGAGTCGAGGTTGCGGACAAGATCGACCTTCCTAGTATCTAAAGATATCTAGTGACAAGCAATCCAATCAAAACTATCTTTCTCTAAATATGCAATAAAAAACAAGGGCAAGCAAGTGTTTTAGGCCTACCTTGGGTCCAATGCAATTTTGTGGAAGCCTCACTCCCTCGCTCCAAATGAGCTTCCTTGAAGTGTAATTCTGCAAACACAAACAAGCAAAGAAATTAAATAGCACCTAAAAAGCCAATATCATAAAGCATATTCATCATAATGATCAAGGAGATTATGAAACAAACCACATAAGACAATTTGTTGAGAAAAATGAATCTGATTGTATTAATTCAAATGAAAGAAGAACTTTACAACCTGTGCCTTGATGCTGTACAAGCTCCTCCCAGGGTCTGACAAGAAAGTCTCCTCTACTTTGACAAGTTTCACTCACTTCCCAATGAAACCAAAAGGTATGTGATCTCTCCTCTCAAGTTTAACTAGGAAGTCCCAATTCCATTAGCATTTACCCTCAAAATGTTCAGCTTCTAACCTCTCCAGCAATTGACCCAATGCCTTAATTTATAGTGCAATGGAGGGAAGTTACTAGGTCCTCCTTCAAAGGGATAAAGACCTCCTTCAAAGGGATAGCTCCTCTTATCAAGGGATTAGCTCCTTCTCTTTTGGGATGCATGAACCACCTTGGAGCGAACAATCCACGTCAAAAGTCCTTCTAGAAACATCTAGAATTAACCCAAAGTGAGTTTTTTACAATAAACTTGGGCCTTTTGACTTTTACAGGGGTACGCACCCACCCCTTTACAAACAGAGCGTGCAGATACGCAGGTAATATGAACAAAGAGTGTGGGCCCGCAGACAAAAATGAGAGAAAGTGCAGAACCAGAGTTTTATTGATTTTCAATGTCTTTCTCTCATTTGCAAAGCTTTACATGAAGAGCTAAGGTCTGAGACTTGCATAGGAGGCCAGTATAAGTGATGATAGACCCATACTGACTGCAAATAGTCATGGTGACGATATTTTTGTGTAACATATATCCGATATATTCAATGCACAAAATAGGGAAAAGATACACAGAAATGATGTAAAACTTCTCTTTATTACTTCTCCAAAGGTTATAGACTCAACCTTCTCTGCACACTCAGCTGCAGACTACTAGGCCTCTGTGCACTCAGTTGTAGAGCCTTCCCCTACTCTACGACCCAAAGACTCGACTCTACACTTAGATAAGACTCAATTCTTCATCCTTCATTTATTGATTCCCCTATTTACAATTTAGAGCCTCGCTCTATTTATACAATCCCATGGTCCATGAACCATGGGTAGATTTCTAAAGCCGACATTACATTACAAAAACAAGGGTGGACAACCCTATGACTCATTTACAATCTTCGCACTCCATGCCCACAAAATGCACAACCTTTACATCGGATTTGGTCAAAATCTAGACTTTAAGCCCCAAAACTTGCCTTGGGGGACCCCGTGCCTAACACTCGCTCATGGGAACCTTTTTGCTTCCTCCTCTACCTCTTCCCGATAGCTCATATTCGGTTGCTTATATCAATATGATATCATCTTTTACTTTCTAGACCAATCCATGGATCGTACACATGAAACAAGAATCCATAGTTTTGGAAAAGGAATGCCTCTTAGCCCTATTGAACTAGATTATGAAGCCATCTATTTGGCTTGTGTGACTCATACATTTTCTTTGATTAGTTGGGTTGATCGATTATTGGATTATGGCATGTATCTTGATTCATTCTCTCATGTATTCTCTATCGATGAGAGCATCATGGAGTTCATGATGCCAGCCAATGTGCCATGGGATGAACAACACCATCATTCCTCCTTAACAGATTCCATTAAGGGTAATATTAGTGATGTGTTCCTACGCAATTTTGTGGAATATTTTATGAGTTCTGTTTCCATCCATGAAGTCAATGTTGAGAAGAATATCTTGAATGTGAAAGTGATGATACCACTTGATATCTCTGTTAAACTAGTTATTGTCGAAAATATACACATTAGTGCATCTTGCTCTCATCTGAGTTAGAGACTTATAAAGCCCTTTTTCAGGAGTTTCGTGATGTATTTACGTGGACTTATGAAGAAATTATAGATATTGACCCAAATATCGTAGTGCATGATATTAAAACGTATCTTTATGCTAAACTAGTTTGGAAATGCCTTCTTCCGATCCATCCAAAGAAGGATACTGAGATAAAGAGTGAAGTTGAAAAAATCCTTCATGCTGGTTTCATCTACGCCATTCCTCTCACAGATTGGGTATAGAATATTGTCCCTGTTATGAAGAAACGGGGACAATTCATGTATGTATCAATTATCAAGACGTGAATCACGCTTGAACAAAGGACAATTACCCAACCCCATTAATCGATCAGATTGTTGATGACTGTGCCGGTTGTGAAATTTATTCCTTCATGGATGGTTTCTTCAGCTATAATAAAATCGACATGCTTCTAGAGGATGAACCTAAGACTGTAGTTATTTGTACCTGGGGTACATTTTCTTAAAGGAAACTCCCATTTGGTCTGAAGAATGTTGGTGCCACTTTTCAACGGGAAATGGATTACACTTTTCAAGATATCAAAAATATCATGCAACCCTATTTGGACGATCTCCCTTCCCATTCCATGTATCATATTGATCACCTGATGCATCTCAGGGTCATTTCCCTAAGGTGTAGACACTATAATATTCAACTGAATCCACACAAGTGTGTGTTCTGTTTTAGTTTTTTTTTGGCTTATCAGTTTTGTTGTTTCAAAACATGGAATTTGTATCGATCCTCTAAAGGTGTAGGAAATCATTGAATTTCTTGTGGCTTCATCACTTGTTCAGTTATAACAACTTCAAGGGAAAGCTAACTTCTTGCGACATTTTGTCCAAAGTTATGCTGAGTTGACCAAAGGATTTACTCATCTGCTTAAAATAGGGGTGCCCTTCCTTTGGGACAGCGCAAATCAAAAATATTTTTATGACCTGAAAGATGTTATGATTTGGGCATATTTATTATATCCCCTTGATTAACATCGTGGTTATTTCTTGTATCTTACTGCTACCATTTCTACTATAGAAATGGTATTGGTCCAAGAAGACAATGTATGGAATGAACACCCCATTTATTATCTGAGTCAGAATCTCAATGATATCAAGAAGAGGTATACCCATGTATTAAAGTTGGCTTTATGGGCTGTTCATGCCATTCAAATATTCCTCCATTACAATTCTCTCTAGAAAACTACAATATTTTTAGATTTCAAACCTATAACATGCATTTTGTCATGTCAATTTCTGGGGGGAAAACACTCTAAATGGATCATTATCTTGCAAGAGTTTGACTTGGAATTCATCAAATACAATTCGAAGAAATCCTTAGTTTTCATTGATCTTATATGCGACCTTCCTTCCCTGATTCTAAATCAACATTTGACGATTCTATCACTAACGAGTCACTGTTTCTAATTTTGTCATTTGACCCATGTTACGGAGACATTCTGGTTTATCTCCATACCCAGACTTTCTAGTCTGATACCTCTCGCTATGAGAAACGATGTATTCAAAACCAAGCCAATAATTACATCATCATTGGCGACACTCTTTATGGACATGGTATTGATACAATTTTATGAAGGTGCCTCATGCATGAGGAGATAGAGAAAGTCTTGAATGGATGCCACTTAGGGGTATGTGGTGGTCATTTATATGGATACGCTACTGTGTAAAATATCTTCCAGGCTAGTTAATTTTGGCCCACCATTTTTTGAGAATGTATTCTCACTATCTAGAAGTGTCATGCATGCCAAATTTATGATCGTAAGACCCATGCTCCTCCCGCTCCATTGCAAACCTTTATCGCTGTTAGAATATTTGCAAAATGGGGTATCAACTTCATGACATGTAACCCTCACTCGGCTTGGGGGAATGGTTATATCATTGTTGCAATAGATTATTTTACAAAGTGGGTTGAGGCAATGCCTATAGTTAACAACACTGGTGAAATGACTGCATACTTCTTTTTCAATCAGTTCATCACATGGTTTGGTGTGTCACAAGCCATAGTTATGGATCACAGAAATAGTTTCAGGAATCAAATGATGACCAAACTAACTACTAATCTAGGACTTTCCCATGAAAGTTCCACTCCCTACTATCCTTAGGCTAATGGACAAGTTGAAGCTATCAATAATGTTCTTAAAAATATGCTTCAATTTATGGTAGGGGTCCATAAATTAGATTGAAATTTTCTCCCTTATGCTTCCTTATGGGCATACCAAACCTCAGTAATAACTGCTACCGGATTTACACCCTTTCAATTGGTTTATGGTATGGAAGCAATCCTTCCAATCGAATGTGAGATTTCATTGCTGAAAGTAGCTTTCAAACTTCTTCCTACCACTTCTATAGAAGATGAACATATTTTACATTTGAAATGGTTAGATGAGACACGACATGATTCCATTATATATAATGAAGCTCATAAAATATGTATCAAGGCTCAATACAAAAAAGTGTCAAGCCTCATGTCTTCTTAGAAGGAGAAATTGTTCTTTTATATGACCAAGAATCTGATAAGTTAGGTTTAGGGAAGTTCCAACCTATGTGGTTAGGCCCATATATTATCAAGTGAGTACTTGTAAAAGGGGCCTATGAGTTGGCTAATTTTGATGGGATTCCATTGGCGTAGTCTTGGAATGGGCTATACCTTAAAAAAAAACTATGCTTGATGTCATGCGTAGTAACACTGTGTACATGTTGTTTATAGGTGTGTTGAGTGTGTTTGTCATGTGTCTCTTTAGAGTTTCCTAAGGTTTCTATTAATTCCTTTTATATTTGGTTTTCATATGTTGGAATCCCTTGAACTGTAGTTTTGTTATGCTGATGGTGCTAGTTGTAGTACTCCGAACTTATCCTTCGCAGTATCGACTATCTTTGCTCCAAGTGGTGAGTTAGTAAGTCTGCAAGGGATTGTTGGAAATAATATTGAGAGAGGGGGTGAATCAGTATTAGCAACTTAAGAATTATTTCATCTCCATAAACAAATTTATATATGCTACTTCAGTTAATACAACTTGCGTATGTATGCAACTATGATTAGAGCAACCAACGTACACCTTGTCAACTTATTATTTAGTTATTTGATCTTTAATCTATGTATCAAAACCATATAAGCAGTAATAGGTACAGTAAAAACATGGTAGACACACACAAGAACACAAGATATAAGGTGGAAACCCAATGTGGGTGAAAACCACCTGCTACAATTCATCTCTATCTTCTTTTAATAAGAAAAATCTTTTTACAATATTTCTATACTGGTGTAGTCTTATACCAGTGCGCAGGCTTCTACCTACAGAAGTCTACAACCTTCTCTTTTCTTCCAGGGACCATGTTTCATAAATTTTCAGACTAGATCCATCAATAACATCAATCAAACATCAAAATATATCTGCATCAATCAATCTACTTTGCACTAACCAAAATTGAATCAAACAATCTCTTCTCTGAATGCTGTAACCAGAATACAGTAACAGTACCAGAACCCAACCAGAACCCAGAACACTGTAACAGTAAACCGAAGTAGCTAAAACATATTTTATGAGATATGTAGAACTTGCATGCATACACTGCTCTATGAAGACAAACTTGCATATATGCTGTTTTGAATTTCCAAACCAGCGTGTATACGTGTCTTTGCTTTACTGAACCTGTGTACAAATCTGAAAAAGATAATTTACCCTTTTCAACTATTTAGACATTAGTTATACCCATATTATCAGACTTACGGATCAAGACATGTGCTAATTGTAAAAGATAAAAATCACACAAAGATACTTCTCTTCTAGCCTTAATATCTTGACCCATCAATAGAACTTATCCTTCTTCAAGCGCTCAGGTTCCTCCTTGATTCAGATCCAGCTATGCACCATAACCCAATGACCAATATTCTAGATCTTCCCTTTCATAAGATATTCAATACTTGAGTGCCTTTGCCTAATGATCTCCTCCTACTTTTATAGTCTTAGGCCTCACTCAATACCATGGTCCAAAACCACTTAGAAGCAATACCTTGGACCAAATACCCGGGGTCAATACTTCGGTCAAGATACCTTGGATCAATACCATGGGTCAAAATACCAAGGACCAAATACCACGGACCAAAACCAATTTTTCCAACATGTGCACACTTTTCCTTGCATCAAAGTGCATGTATATGCACACACGACTTTTGGTCGGAGAACCCACGTGTATACACGGCTTTTTCAAGGTAAACTTGCGTATACCTCTTTTTCTTTCATTCTATGGGCCTAAACTATGATATGTCATCTGAGTGAGTTTCCATCAAGGACAATACCTGTGTCATAGTGCCAAACTTGTGTCATAATGCCAACAATGTCCCCCTTTGGACTTTATGGCAACTCCAAGTCACTCTCCCCCTTTGTCATTAAGGGCAGAGGGTTATGCTCCCCCTGAGTACATGCTGAATTCTCTGATATGTTGAAGTGTGTTTTTCATGCCCCCCTTGACTGTAAGCAAGGTCCGCGACAAGATATTCTAAAAGAAGAACAAGACTCTATTCATTATGGCCTTCCTATCACCAACGACTCATACATACATCCATCTCCCAACCAAGTGGGGATATACCAAGATTGACTCATCCATCCAACCAAGTGGGGATATATCAAATGGTTATACAAGATAAGAACATTACATCATCCATCCCAGGCATAGTGGGGAAACAAAATAGGTTGTTACATGACCTTGATAATAAAAGATAGACATGACATAGAGATAAAATATCTAAAACAAGACTTGGATAGTCATCAATAACTATCATTAGCAACATCTATCAATCACCATCCATACTAGCAACCATGATCTCCCTCTGCACCTAATCTACCTGAAACAAAAACAATTGTGAAATTTTGCCAAGAACTTCTAATATAATGCCAACAATGCATTATTATAAGTATATTCTCCCCTTGAACCTATGCCAGATGATCATTGTCAGACCCATATCAGACTCTTTTCATCCTGTCCAACATATACGCGATTATATCCACAACAACTGGCATATGTATGTGGATACATTTCATGAAACTTGCGTACAACCACTTTCCTCTGAAACAGAAAAGTATCAATGGCAAGAAGATGCATCAACTACTCCTAGCTTCTGTCTGAGTTATTCAAATGTCTCTCTCGGCAGTGGTTTGGTGAATATATCAGCAACCTGTTCCTTGGAGGGAACATACTCCAGTTTGACCTTTTGTTCAAGCACTTGTTCTTAGAGAAAATGATATTTTATAGGTATGTGCTTGGTCTTGGAATGCATAATAGGATTCTTTGAAATACTAATTTCACTTGTATTATCACATAGAATGGAGATGGGTGGAGTACAGGTGATTTGAATGTCTTGCAATATTTGCATCATCCAAAGAAGTTGTGTGCAGTAAGAAGCAACAACCACATATTCTGCTTCAGCTGTAGATAATGCGATTGAACTTTTTTTCTTGCTGAATCAAGACACTAATATGGAACCCATGAAGAATGCACCACCACTAGTACTTTTTCTGTCATCCATGCTTCCCGCCCAATCTGCGTCTATATACACATGAAGTGTAAGATATATATATTTGGGATAGCATAAACCAAAGTTTTGTGTCCCTTGAAGATATTTAAAAATCCTTTTGACTTCCTGAAGATGTGCTTCCTTTGGATTTGCTTAGAATCTTCCAAGTATTCCCACTACATGCATGATGTCTGGTCGGGTACCTGTTAGATAGATTAGACTACCAATCATGGATCTGTAGGTTGGTTGATGCACTGCTACTGATTCATCATTTGCACTGAGGCTGCATCCTGTTACCATAGGGGTACATACTGGTTTAGCATCTTCCATTCCATATTTCTTCAAGATCTACTTGAGGTACTTGGTTTGTGATAGAAAAATACCATATTTATTTTGTTGAACTTGTAAACCAAGAAAATATGTGAGCTCACCAAGAAGGGACATTGCAAATTCTTTTTGCATTACCAAAGCAAAGTTTTGACTCATGGCTTTTTCATTACTCCCAAAAATGATATCATTAACATACACAAAAAGCATTAGCAATTTATCATTGTCAATTTTTATATATAGATTGCTATCAATTGATCCTTTTGAAAAACCTTGTTGGTGAAGGTATTTGTCAAGATGATAATACGAGGCCCTTGGAGCTTGTTTTAGACCATAGAGCGCCTTTCTGAGTCTACATACAAGTTTTGGATCATTTCCAAGGATGAATCCATCTGGTTGCTCAATATATACCTCCTCTTCTATATCTCCATTAAGAAAGGTAGATTCACACCCATTTAATATACTTTGAACTTTTGAAAGCTAGAAAGATCAAGGAACATTCTTATGGCTTCAAGTCTAGCAACAGGTGCAAAAGTTTCTTCAAAGTCTATACCTTCTTGTTGAGCATATCCTTTACAAACAAGTCTATCCTTGTTTCTAACAACTTCCCCATTTTCATTCAACTTGTTTTTGAATATCCATTTGGTTCCAATGATATTCTTATTATGAGGTCTAGGAACTACTTCCCAAGTATTATTCTTTAAAATTTCCTCAAGCTCTTCATTCATGGCCATGACCCAACATTCATATTTGCATGCTTCATGTACATTTTGTGGTTCAATGGAGGAAAGCAATGCTAGATAGCTTGAAGCTTCTGTAATAGTTCGTCTTGTTTGTACACCAACCTCTTTCTGTCCCAAAATTTGAGTCTCTGGATGATTTTTTTGAACATATCTGGATGGAATCTTTTCTTTTGCCGTTATCTACTCTTCTAGTGCTTCATTGGTTTCTTCTTCTTCAACATTAGTCTGATTTGATGTGGAAGGATAATCCTCATCTTCTTCCCATTCTCCAGTTTTTACCTGCTTCATCAACCTCAGCATCAATACTTTTAACAATTTTCCCAAGTATTGTATTATAACACTTGTATCCTTTACTTCGGGAAGAGTAACCAAGGAGAATGCCTTCATCTACTATAGGTTCAAACTTGCCAAATTTTTCATTAGTCCTTTTGATGTAACATTTACTTCCAAAAAGTTTGAAGTATTTTACAGTAGGAGTCTTACCATACCAAAGCTCATGAGGAGTTTGAGTGCTGTTTACCCGAACATTTGTTTTGTTGAGAATAGTGACGGTAGCAAATGCAGCTTCACCCGAGAACATTGCAGGAGTTCTAGACTCATCTAGCATAACACAAGCCATTTGTTGAACAATTATGTTCATCCTTTCTACTACTCCATTTTGCTAAGGGGTCCTTGTGGTAGAGAATTCCCTTCTTATTCCATGTTCTTCACAAAAGTCGAAGAATTCATCCGAGGTAAATTCCCCTCCTTGATCAGACCCGAGGCATTTGATTTTGCAATCTGATTCATTTTCAACCAAAGCTTTGAATGCTTTGAATTTTTCAAATGCTTCGTCTTTATGCTTCAAAATTCCTATCCAACACATTCTGGAAAAGTCGTCAATGAACAATATAAAGTATTCTTCTCCACGAGGTGACTTTTTCCTTGATGGACCACATAAATCAGTATGGACAAGTTCAAGCGGCTTACTAGTCGATCCTTCCTTTTAAGGGAAATGTGTTCTAGTTTTCTTACCAAATTGACATGATTTGCATATTCTATTTTCTGGAATTCTGATGTCAGGAAGATTGCGAACAACCTGGTATTTGCATTCTTTCCTTATCTAAGGGAAGCTTAGATGTCCCAATCTTCTGTAACATAGCCAATGTTCATCATTTTTTCTTAGATAGCATTGTTGTTTTCCTCCCTTGAGTATGTATAAATTATTTGGAGTTCTTGTGCCTTTGATCACTGTTTCTCCTATATCAAGCTCACGAACAACACATCCATTTGATCGAAATATTACCTCATTTCCTTGATCACACATTTGACTAACACTCAAAAGATTATGCTTTAAGCCATAAACAAACATAACATTCCTAGCTTTGACCTTTTCTTTTAAGAGAACAACGCTTGTACCTTTTATGACTGCAGGGGTGTCATTTTCAAATGAGACCTTCCTTTACTTTTCTAAGGCTCTATATGACTAAAGTTTTTCTTTATCACCTGTCATGTGTTTCGAGCACCCACCGTCAATGTACCATTGATTTTCTTGTCCTTCTACATATAAGGCTATACCACATCTTTCGGTTTGTGGTTCTTTCTTTTTGCATGTTTTGGGACCCAATGAAGCTTGCTCCTTCTGAGATGTTTGCCGAAATTTACTCCTGCATTAAGAGTCTTCATGACCGAATTTATTATAGATAGAGCATTTTATTTCATTTTCAAGAGTAGAAAAGTTATTGTAGGTCCTTTTCATGCTCCCAGTCATATTCCTTTGATTTTGTGCTTCTCTAGTCTGATGGTCTTGTAAGCAACACAATGAGCAGCTTTTTGTCCAAAGTTATGATATGAAAAACATTGGCCATTAAAGCAATTCCTGCACTTATTGAATCTACTGACCTGATGATTATAGTTTCCATTGACAGTCATCCTTGAAGAAAATTGAGAATGATTTACCTGTGGTTGGTTATAGCTTCTGTTCATCCTTGAAGTAGATTGAACTCAATTTACCTGGTGATCTGCTCTAAGCCTTTGTTGATGATTGTCAACTTGTTCATTTCTCCTTGCTGCATCTAGATAGATTTGGAGGTTGATGGCTTCTGTGCTTGAGATGGTTCTTCAGTATATCCAAGACCTGTCCTTATCAGAGGAGTATGTTGCACTTTGATAATTTCATTTAAAGTTTCTGATCCTTTAGAAAACCTAATATTGAGAGCTTTTGTTTTCTCAATTTCTTCTCTTAGACCCACAATTTCACATTCTAACTTTTCATTGTGTTTTTCCATTTCAACAAGTTGGAATGTCAGAGTATCGATAATCATACTCTTTTCCTCTAAACAGATTTTAAGTTTAGAAATTTCTTCATAGAGACCATCTTCATCTAAAGCATCCAAGAAATCATCATCTTCAAAAGCCATCAAAAGTCTATAATCATTACTATTTTCATCTTCATCACTATTTGATAAACCATCACTATCTTCATGCGTATAGTAGCTCTTTTTATTTACACTTTGTTTTCTATTCCATTTTACTGATTCCTTGCCTCTATCAAGCTTATCTTTGTGAGGACATTTGGCAGCATAATGACCTACTCTTTCACAAGCAAAACATTTGAAAGGTAGTTTACCTCTGAATCTTCGAGAACCCCGTTGAAGGTTCTTGACAAAGTTTGATTCTTCCTCTCCTTCTGACGTATGTCCTAATTCATTGAGTTCTCCTTTTCTTAAAGCTTTGAATGCAGCTTCTCTCATTTCTAATGGACCCCCCCTTCCTAATTTCGAAAGCAGTTAGGATTCCGTGCAGCTGTGACATAGTAATACTCTGAAGATTCTGCTTTTCTTCTAAGGTAGAAACTTTTGATTCAAACTTAGGAGACAAGGATCTTAGAACCTTTTCAACTAAAGTAACTTCTTTTATCTCCTCACCCAAGTTTTTCATGCGATTAACAATCTCATCTATACGTATGAAATAACTAGCTACACTTTCATTATTGTGCATTCTGAGAGTTTCATATTGAATTCTGAGAGATTGTAGTTTTGCACGTTTTACCTGATTGTCTCCTTCAACACATATTTCATTAAAATTGGAAATATTTTATTACAAGGACATCACTAGAATTGAGCTTTTTGGTTATTTTGAAATTCTAGATCCACTATTTACTTCCAAATTTAATGAAATATTTGTTCTTCATAAATTTGAATGATCTTGTCCCATATTTCTTTGGCGGTTTTGAGCTGCATAACCTTGACGAATTCTGATTGTGATAGACTCCCCAATAGAGTATTGACAACCTTTGCATTTGTTTCATACTGCTTTTTACCTACCGTATCTATAGGAATTGTTGATGGAAATGTGTATCCTCCTTCCATGATATCCCAAACTTCTGTTCCAAGAGATTGAAGATTGGCTGTGGTTCTTACCTTCCAATAGACAAAGTTTCTCCCATCAAAGATTGGTGGCTTGATGGATGCCTCTTTTTCGTAGTTGCTCATGATGATAGATCTTCCTTCAAGCAATCAAGCTTCTTCTGAAGGACCTACTTTGATTCCAATTGTTGGAAATAATACTGAGAAGGGGGGTGAATCAGTATTAGCAACTTAACAATTATTTCATTTCCATAAACAGATTTATATACACTACTTCATTTAATTCAACTTGTGTATGTACGCAACTGTGAGTAGATCAACCAACGTACACCTTGTAAACTTATTATTTAGTCAATTGATCTTTAATATATGTATCAGAACCATATAAGTAGTAACAGGTACATCAAAAACAAAGTAGACAATCACACACAAGAAGACAAGATATAAGGTGGAAACCCAATGTGGATGAAAACCACCTGCTGCAACTCGTCTCTATCTTCTTTTAATAAGAAACTTCCTTTTACAATATTTTTGTATTGGTGCATTCTTATACCAGTACGCAGGCTTCTACCTGCAGAAGGCTACAACCTTATCTTTTCTTCCAGGGACCACGTTTCATAAATTTTCAGACTAGATCCATCAATAGCATCAATCAAACATCAAAATATAATTGCATCAATCAATCTCCTTTGCACTAACCAAAACTGAATCAAACAATCTCTTCTCTGAATGTTGTAACCAGAATACAGTAACAATATCAGAACCCAACCAGAACCCAGAACACTGTAATAGTAAACTGAAGTAGCTAAAACATATTTTATGAGATGTACACAACTTCAATATGTAGAACTTGCAGGCATACACTGCTATATGAAGACAAACCTGCGTATACGTTGTTTTAAATTGTCGAACCAGTGTGTATACACCCCTTTGCTTCATTGGACCTATGTAGAGATTTGTAAAAGATAATTTACCATTTTCAACTATTTAGAAATTAGTTATACCCAAATTATCAGATTTACGGATCAAGACATGCGCTAATTGTAAAAGATCAAAATCACACAAAGATACTTCTCTTCAAGCCTTAAGATCTTGACCCATCAATAGAACTTATCCTTCTTTAAGCACTCTGATTCCTCCTTGATTCATATCCAGTTATGCACCATAACCCAATGACTAGTATTCTAGATCTTCCCTTTCATAAGATATTCAATACTTGAGTGCCTTTTCCTAATGTTCTCCTCCTCCTTTTATAGTCTTAGGCCTTACTCAATACCATGGTCCAAAACCACTTAGAAGCAATACCTTGGACCGAATACTTGGGGTCAATACTTTGGTCAAGATACCTTGAATCAATACCATGGGTCAAAGTACCAGGGACCAAATACCACGGACCAAAACCAAGTTTTCCAACATGTACACGCTTTTCCTTGCCTGAAAGTGCATGTATACGCACACACACCTTTTGGTTGGAGAACTCGTGTGTATACGCAGCTTTGTCAAGGTAAACCTGCGTATACCTCTTTTTCTTTCATTTTGTGAGCCTGAACTTTGATCTGTCATCTGAGTGAGTTGCCATCAAGGACAACACCTGTGTCATAGTGCCAAACCTGTGTCATAATGCCAACAGGGATTTGTATTGGTTGCTTTAACAACAATATTGTTGAGTATAGCGCAGTGGTCGAGCTACTATTTGATGCTATTTCACATGGTATATGTTGTTTATTTGTTAGACTTGAATCACAACTTGTGGTACTACAACTTGATAATATTTATTCAGCTAGAAGTATTTCCATGTTGCGTATGTTTTTAAGGGTTTTCCTTCTAGAAAGGCATTTTGATTTCATACAATATGAAAACATTTTCAAATAATGTAAATAAATTTCAATACACATCACATCATTGAAACTGCAATAGGAACACATAAACACACACACACACTATATATATATATAAAGTTTGGTTTTAAAAAATTTGTGCCTGAGACACATATGGCCACATGATCCATATACAAAACTACATGAAAATATCTAAGTAGACTAACCAAGGTGCTCATGATAACAAGCCACTACACAAGCTATCTTGCACAGTATCCCACAAATATGGCTATTCACTTCGATGGTGTGTTTCTGAAGTTGCAACGAAACCTGGTCCATCACGGTCTCATGTATCCTGTGAGTCCACCCCTCCATGTGATGCTCCACCTTAGTTGGGATCTTGGCTTCATTCATATCTCATAGCACATCTAGTCCTATGGTAACAACCTGTGTTGGTTCTATTATTTCTTGTGGTCTTTCTCTTGCATGATGGAGATATGAAGCACCTATTGGTTGAACAGGCCCAATATCTGCATGAAAAATCAAGTAACACAAAAAATTATAAAACTTTAAAAATTAAAATGGTCAAAATATTTTACCTATAACATCCCATCACTCACTCTCAGGAAGCATGAGCTTAGGGTCATCACGAAAATCCATCCTTGTGTATAGATAATCATTGACCATAATGAACTATTTGCATAGCCACCTAAATAAGGCTAGTGTAAAGCTGAACGCCAACAAACTTGCATGTCGTGACATATAATCGATCCACCTCCTCATCCGTGGTACCCTTAGATCAACAGGCTCAAGCGTAATCTGCTGAGGCTAAAGTAGTGTAATTTGTTATGGGGAAAAATATACTAATATGGAACTGTATCCAAAGTTTTTCAACTCTCACTCTCTTGCTTTGGTAATATATTCTTTCATTTTGACTAATACCTCCTCACTCCATTTGAATACAGTTGGCTCTAAGCACTCCACACCATAGTGAATTTATGATCTGCTAGCCACATGAAGTGTTGAGCTACCCAACAATTTGGAAATAATGAACAAGATCGTTCTTAAGGGAAAAATGGTTACATATTTTATACTACATTTTCCATCTCTAGTTGGTTTGGATTGAGGTCTCCAGTAAGTAATGATATAGTCTTTGACTATTTCTCCTCCCCTTCTCCCACCTAGGACAAAGATGGGGACACCTCTCTTGGAAAAACCAGTTAGAAAATATATGTCATCTACTATGATCTCAATAATATGTTCTTGAAATCAGAATGCTTGATCTTGCACATCCCATGCATCAACAAGATATTATAGTAGCTCCATCTGTTGCCTCATACTAGGAAGCCAAAATAATTTTAACAATCCACAATCTTTTAGTGCCTGGATGGTAGTAAGATCATTACTTGCATTTAAATCTTGTTCTTCATGTTCTCTTTCTCTCTAAATGAAATCCATTTTATGTTAATGAAGACTTGAAACATCAAAGGGAGACTCATTATGATTCTTTCCATGCAAAAAAACTTAGAAAATTTGAGGGGAAACTTGTAAACAAATTTGGGTTTTGTGCCCAATGCACCCCCAAGGAAGGATATATGTCATTGTACCCATGTCTGTAGTGTACACTGACTTAGGTGCAATGCAATTTTTGACTCCCTGGGCCTGCATTGGTCCTATGGCAAATTTTTAGAACCCTAGGGCCCTCAAAAATACATAACAATTGGGTGAAATCATAAAATGGAACCTGAATTGAATGAGAAAGGTCTTATCTCCTACCTAGAAGTGACGACACCTGAAATGATCTAGTGGATTGAGCACAATCAACTGCAGAAGATCGAGGGAAAAAACTACTCAAAACTCTCACTATTGAAGGTAAATGTGAAATGGTAAATATAAATAGTCATTTTCGATATTTATGGTTGTTTCTTCCATTATTTTATTCACATTTAATGTTTTAACTTAGAAACAAACTATTTTTACAATGAAAAATGTATTTTTAATCCTTCGGTGATGTTCTGAGCAGGTCAACAGCTATTTGACGGATTTTCCATGCTTTGAACATATCATTTTGACCAAGGAGTATATTTTTATCACTTTTTTGGACTCTGTAAAATTACGAAAAAGGAACCCCTTGGAGTCTTCTTTTAGCTCTTTTTAGACTCCAAAAATATGAAACTATTGACAAGCACTTGTTTGTTCGAACTCTTAAAAGTAAATTAAAAGAAGTCTACTCAGTATAAGTTTAACCCTTTTTCGAACTAAGATAGACTAACTAAAAAATGGGAATACCTTAGTCGAACATGGTGAATATGTTCTATTTGGTATTATTTTCTACCTTTTCAGACCTAAGGGACTATCTATGAAAAGGAACATCTAGAGTTTTCATTTTCGCCTCCTTTTCAAACTCTCTAAACATGAAGACAATGTTGAGCTATACCTTTGCTGGACTGGTTAAATCATCGAACAACGATGAACTCGTCATTCACGATGGGACCAAACCACTCCTTCTATGGGTTTGTTAAATACTTAGAGGGTTCATCCAAAGGATGAACTTACATATCAAGCATATGTTATCCTTCACAAGCTTGTTAAAATATGAAAGAGGTATTGACTAGTATGGTTGGGGAAATTGGGAAAACAGGGTACTCCATTTTTCTAATGGAAACGAGTCACTCTTGAACATGAAACTCTTCCACTTCATCTCCATGGTTGTTGGGTTGGGAAATATGTTCGTCTTTTAGTTTCTCATATTGTTTCAAAGCCTCTGCTTTTGGTTTTGGGTAAATGTTTCCAACTCCATTCAGTGTCGCCACTGTGTTCAAGAGAAGTCATTCAATTAATATCTAATACATTACTCTTAAACCTTCATTCCATGTCTTCCTCTCCTAATCCAGTTACACATCAACATCATTCTGATGAGTCTACCTAAAATCATCATACCTGTTTCTTGTAGTTGATGGGGGATACATCAAGACCCTCCTGCGACAGGTCACTTCTTGTCAACATCAACTCATTATACATGAAGTTGACTTTGAAACATCCCTTGGTACCTTGGTGCTGTATACATCAATGGAAAGTTTCCTTGTTCTCGATGACATGTTTACATCATTGGCCTTTGATTGAAAGATTCTATGTGGTGTTCAACATCAACTCATTTATTCACACCATATGGATTGTACTAGAGTACCTTGAGATCCATTAACATCATTAGTTGTTTCTCTCGCATATGTTAATGACTTACATCATTGGCCATTTCTCTTGCATATGTTAATGACTTACATCATTGGCTGGTAATAAGATGGTGTCTACCATGTTCAACTCTATCTCATTGATTCACATGTTTAGACTCGTAAATTGGTTGGTTGTGTGAATGAGATAGAAGTCCCCAAATTTAGTTTCATCCATTCGGGCTACGATTTTAGGAGTAATACAAGATCATAATGTATGATGGCTATGATCATGCAAGCATTCATTTAGCCATGGGTCCACCATCAGTCATAAATGGAGATGTATTTTGATCATTGTACATGTAATTTTATCTTATATGTTGATCATGGGTATGCCTCCCTTAACAAATATGTCATGGTATACATGTATTGTAAAATATGATGACCTCACCAGTTATTCTTGATCCTAATTTTTTACAAGGTAAAGCACTTCAATCATAAACTATCATTTATGGCTTTGTGCTTTAGGGGGGAATCCGTTATAGGCCATTTTTTCACATCTGGTCAATAGGACTTCAACTAGATCAATCGACATCCTTTGACCTCCTTCTCATCATCATAGCACAAATCCCTAAGCATGCCTCATTCTTATCCCTGAGTTTCTACACAAAAGCACCTTGTTTCAGTCATTCTAAGACTAGTGCTCCCTAGCCTCCCATTGGGTAATGTTGACAACCATTTTTCTCCATTTTGGACTGTGTTAATCACCTAAAGGTTGCTCCACTATGCACTTATATTGGTTCTAGAAATTCGGGAAAAAGAGAGAGAATTTTGAAGCCTCTTCTTCCTGAAGATTCCAGGATATGTTGTAACCATTTACCTCAGATAAAAGTCTCGAATCCTATCCTATCCTACCTTGGAGTTTTCATCCCTTATCCTTTGATCCTATCCTCCCATCAAGAGTGGATCTAAAACCCTAGATAGGTAAATGGATAAGAACTCCCAACTTACCCTCCTTTTCTATATATTTATGGCCATCCACAAGCTAGGGGTTGGCTTTTGGAGAGTGATTCTACCCTTATGTTTTTATTGTGAGAAATATCTTCCCATGCATTAGGGTGATTAGAGGTGCACTTTGTGGAAAGGAAAGGAAAGTCAACTTGGAGGAGCTCTTTTACAGGATCAACACCTATTTTTGGTTGTTACTCACTCCATTTATATTAATGCAAAGAGTTCTTTATTTTCCTATATATGATGTTATGGTTTCATATATTTCAATACCATGTTGATCTATTGAATAAAGTAATTATATGATTCTACATAGACTTCATGGATTTTTGGATTGTGTTATCTGATTGTGCAAGTTCTAATAATAACATTTGGAGCTAGGATTGGAGCATTTGAGCCAAAGAAAGAGCAAAGCATACAACGGATTCTAGGTAGGCTTCATCCAATTATCTATTTACTTTAAGGAAAATATTAATGCCTTTGTCTTTCTGTTGTTCTAGGTTAGTCCACCAGGCCTCGGGAAGATACTTTTCTACGTAGTTGTAGATTTCACATAACACTATGGGTTATGAGAGTGTTGATGTAGCTTTATTCAAAATATCATCCTTGTATGTGTCTTTATTTTACCCCTACCTAATATTCCTTCTTATTTTACCACTGGTCCTATGCACATGGTCTATTCTCTCACTTGTGGACCCCATAGATCACCTTGCCCTTGGGTTGTGTCTTCTTCTATAGATGTTTATAAGCATGGTGAGCATACACCATCTTTAGTGGAAGAGATTGTCTCCCTGGAAGTCTCGGAAATACCTCTTGAAGCTGGTCAAAAAATCCATCCCAATATGGAATATGACTAGGATTATCTGCACATACAGGCCATCACTCCACCTCTTCCACATGACTCCCTTAATGGCAAGTCTTCTTCTTGATAATTCATATTGGAAGTTGTGAATTCACCTATTGATAATCTAGGGATATTATGCCTCTTCATGCCTATGTTATTCCAAAATTGGAAAAGGTAGATATTGGCAAACAAAATCTTGAATCGACCTAGGGGGAATCTCCTCAGCCCTCCTTGGAAGTTCCACCCTTAGAGTGAGTCAAGTCTTGGGTCTCTAATTTCAAAATTTCCAATGAATTGTCCAAATCGTTTCCACTTGTGATGAGTGTGTTTTACCCCCTTTACGTTTTAATAGTCCTTGTTAAGGAGATCTACTAGCTCACAAGACTACTCACATTGTATGTCTTCAGGTCATTCCTGATAATTCTATGGTTCTATGTGTAATATGACATCATCAACCTTTGGGGATTAGGGAATTCAAATTTCCATGGCATGGTCCTATCATGATGCACCATATGGTACCTCCACTCCCCCATGAATTCATGTATGGAAATATTGGCATGTTCTTGATAGTGGGCACACTTTGACATGACCTATTTAATTGAGTTATGCTTGTACGTTTTGTACATAGGTGATCCAAAATTGATGAAAGACAAACAATAAGGTATTACAGTCTCATGTGCATGGATGTGCTTATGTTACTTTATGAAATGGATCGATAAGATTGCGAAATACACAGACACTGAAGCAATTAGAGAAAATACAATAGACAAAACAAATAAACACAATAAGTTTAGTAAGGAGTTCACCCAATACTCCTGGGTTACGTCTCTTGGTCCAGCCTTCATTGGTGGACTCTCTATTATGTTTTCAAAGTAGAGCTTTTACAAAAGTGAGCTCAATTTGAGTCTCACTCAACAGACAGAAATAAAAAAGATTGTACTTAGATTCCCCAAGTATCTGGAGTACACAGGCTCTCTTTACTGATTCTCAACCTCCTATGGGTCACAATGGTATGAGTCCAATCTGAGACTCAATACATGAAAGGCATTTACAAAGGTTTTCTCTTGAACCTCTCAAGCCTTCTCTGGAGTACATAGACTCTCTGACTCTCTCTGTCTCTGTCTCGATGCTGCCTTTTGCTTCTGCAGGTCAACTCAATTTCTTCTCTCTATTCTCTGCTCTCAACTTTCCGCTTCTAATTTACTTGTCACTTTCTCTGTCAGTTCATGGCTTTAAAGCCAATCTGCTTTCTAATTGTTCGTTTTCACTTCCTGGATTTTTGGTTCCACTTCCTCTGTCCATTTGAATTCCTTTGTTCTGTGTCATCATCACTATATAATTCCTCACAGGAAGGTGGCCACTTTTTTCGTAACGAACTGAGTGCTAGTTCTCTTGGATGTCTTTGAAACGATCATTTTTACTGTTAAATCCAAGAATGTCCACAAACATGACCTTTTTCCAGTGCATCGTCCATGTTGGACTTCAAATCTTATACAACTCTACCTGTTTACCCATCTGATGTGAGAGGTTTTCTCTCTCTTCTACCGAATGCATGGCACCCATTGTGTGGCATCGGGCATGACTCGGTTGAAACCTCTTACCACTCGAAACGCTTCCGATATTCTGTTGGTTTTTTTGGGCCCCACTTTTGATAGAATCGGTGCGATATCCATTGCATTACATGATTTTCTGTGTCTGGGCGCTCTAGGCTTTTCCTTCCCTGAGGGGTTTTCCATGCGATATGTGATTAGCGACTTGTCACTAATCGCATATAAGAAACTGCCCCCGTTTCTTGAAATGACCTCCTGTTATGCTAATTCGTGACATCGCGCATTACCATGGGCTGACGGTCTACGTGCTTGGCCGAGGGTCCTCGTTGCTCTGCGCTGATCAAAAATTGCAACTGTTATGAGGATATCTCTGATAAGCTCGATCTTTATAAGACTTTGAAAATTTGGCATGAATTTTACAGAGTTCATGAAAACTTAGACAGTGTTCTAGGATCCAGTTTGGATCATGACATTCCCACTAAAAAAGCTTTTGGACCACCAAAAGTTGGTTTTTTTTTAAGCATCAGTCAAGTGAGGGTATAAATTACTTGCTTGTCCAATTTCTATCCATTTCACACTGCTTAGTTTTGAACCTTTGAGTCTAATCCTGAGGTACTCAACATCCCCTCTACGCGTAGTTCTCACCTTCCTGTCCAGAACTGTATCTTCCTGCAATTAATTGAAATATTCAGGTAAGATATCATCAATAGAAGGCAACTGACTCTACCCTTCGGGATCTTAAATCAATGAAGGTTCAAATAGTCTCAAGCTTTTTGCATTAACTACCGAATAGATTTTCATGTAAGTTGGCAAATCAAGGTGAAAAACATTGCCACCATTTTTCTCAAGTATCTTGAAAGGTCCATACCTTATTGGCTTCAACTTCTTACCTTCACCTTGCATTCTATCCTTGCTGATATACAACCAGAATTGATCACCAACTTGGAAGCTATGCTCAATCTAATGCTTGTCATGCCTTGCCTTGTACTTGGCTTGGCTCTTTTCCAGCTATTCCTGTACTGCCTGGTGAATCTCTTGGATTTGTTCAATGAATACCAAAGACAAAATCCAAGGGAGACCTTGGTGTGAAACTAAAATAGGTCTCGAAAGGAGATCTCTGTGTAGAAGAATGTTTAGCTCAGTTGTAATCATGCTGCACATAACATAAATGTTCATCCCAAAGCTTGGGATGCTTGCTGTAATAGCCTCTGAGCAGCTAGATCATTGTCTTGTTGACCACTTCTGTTTGGCCATCTATTTATGGATGAAAGACTGTGCTCTTCTTCAGTTTGGTGTCCATCAATTCCCACAAAATCGACCAAAACTTCCCAACAAATCGGGAATCTCGATCAGATACAATGGAAGTGGGTAATCCAAAATGAACCCATACATGTTGAAAGAAAAACTTTGTTGTTTGTTCAGCTGTAATCTATTTGTTACAAGGTATTAAAATACACATTTTATTGAACCTATCCACAATAACATATAAATAGTCATGACCTTTTCTAGATTTAGGTAGTTCCCCAACAAAATCCATGGAAACACTTTCCCAAGGGTGAGAAGGCACTGGCAGTGAAGTGTATAAGCCTAGTTTTCTATTGTTGGGCTTGCTTTTAGCACAAATGGTACACCCTCTTACATATCTAGAAACTGTCTCATTCATTTTTGGCCAATAACAAAATCTTTGCAGCTGTGCAACTATTTTACTTATACCAAAGTGACCTAATATTAGAGGAGTGTGCTTCTCAAATTATCTTTACTCTTTCAGTTTGTGGAATGCATAACTTTCCAAAATGATACAAGAGTTGGTCCTTTACATGATAATATAATTCTTCTCCTTGTTTGCCACGACTTAAAGTTGCATATACATCTTTAAAATCTATATCTTGAGCATACTGTTCAATGTAGCTTTCAAGCAATATTGAATTATGCTTAAGTATCGTAAATGCATTTATGATTGGTCTAGACGACATAATTGCAACTTTATTGTGTATGCCCTTTTTATATCTGATGACATGATGAAATTGTTGTAGAAAACGCATCCACCTATATTGTCTTGATTGTTGCAACTTAGTTTGGGAGTGTAAATATTGAAGTGGTTGATGATCAGTATGTATAACTGTCTCTTTTCCCATTAAATAATGTTTCCACTTTTTCACACTCTGTACTAATGCATACAATTCCTTATCGTATGTGGGATAATTAACTACTGCAGAATTAAATGTCTTAGAATGATAACATATGGGTTTACCATTTTGTATCAACACTGCTCCCATGGCATAGTCACTAGCATCTGTTTCGATCTCAAATGGTCTTTGAAGATCAGGCAGTGCCAGTACTAGTGCTTTACTAATATTTTCTTTTAAGGTGTCGAAGGCTTTCTACTATTTACCTCCCCACTAAAACACCTTGTTTAATCCAGTTAAAGCATGTAAGGGAGCTACAATCAAGGAAAAGTTAGCAATAAACTTTTTCCAATACTATGCTGCTCCTAAGAAGCTTCTAACTTTAGTAGTAGATTTGGGTTTAGGCCAGTTTACAATGACTGCAACCTTAGAGGGATCTATCTTCAATTCACCACCCCCCTACAAGATGACCCAAATAATTCAAAGAGTTTTTGCCAAATTCACATTTCGAGAGCTTAACATAGAGATTTTTCTCTTTTCAAAACATCTAGAGTCTGCTTGACATGCTTCAAATGTTCTTCCCACGTTTTACTAAATATAAGAATTTCATCTAAATATACAATGAAAATATCATCAATAAAAGGTTTGAGTACATCATTCATTACTCCAATGAAAGTAGCAGGAGCATTAGTTAAGCCAAAAGGCATAACTAACCACTCATACAATCCCTGATTTGTTTTGAAAGCAACCTTCCATGCATCTTGCTCTACAACTCTAACCTGATGGTAGCCATTATGAAAGTCCAACTTAGTAAACAAGTTTTAACTAAGGGGATAATGATTTTTGATCGTTATCTTATTCAATGCTCGGTAATCAATGCACATTATCCATGAGCCATATTTCTTTCTCACCAAGACAATTGGAGACCCACATGGTGATGTGCTAGGTCTTATGAACCGTTTTTCGAGTAGCTCCTATACCTACTTCTTGATTTCTGCATTCTCTAAAGTGGACAACCTTTTATACCTGTGGTTGCAATTGTTGTTTCGTCCCCTGAGTCTAACCCCAAATATTTTTGAATAGCTGCAACAGTATTCTTCCTTTTGCCATTGAACTTCTTGGGTCTCAGCTCCAGATGCAGAATCTAGCAATCTTCATCATCATGTCCATCCTTCTTGCAGTGAGTGCATGAAGGCTTGGTCTTTTGTACAACATTTGTCTTCCTCTCTTTCCATTTCTTCTTTTTCTTTTCCTTGTTTTTGCTTGCAGTGGGTTTTGATGATCCCCCAACTTCTGGGTTCACATTCTTGCCTCTAGCCTCTAGATGTGTAGCCTGAACAGATACCTCATCTATGCTAGTGGGATTAAACATGAGAATGGTGTGCTTTAGATAGTTGTGCAGACCACCTATATACTTCAGCAGAGTTTTAGGTGAGTCTAAAGAAATTCCTAAAATCAAAGCTCTTTTTCTAAATTCTTGAGTGTAGCTTTGTACGCTTTTCCCTTTTAATTGGAAAAGATTTTGCCAGCTCATCATGGCTTGCTACATATAAGCTAGTGGATAAAATTGCTTTTTACTTGTAGAAAAAAATTCACTCTAGATAGAAAGAATTTTACCATACTTCTTCATGTCAACTTGTGTCTTGAATTCCCACCATACCAAGGTAGTGCCTCCAAGGCATAGGCTGGCCAGCTGAATCTTAATTTTGTCTGGATCAATGCCCTACACCCTGAAATACACATCAATCTATCTAATCCAATTATCTAGCTTCTTTGCATTCAACTCTCCATCATATATCGACAAATCAAATTTAACATCTAATTTAATCAAAGATGTTTTCTTTTTATTTTCAAGGCTCTTACGAGGTGTGGGCAACCTTTTTTTATTTCCATTTTCCTTTAGAATGGTCATGGAGGAGAGATTATTCTGCTCCTTTATCTTATTTGGAGCTTCATCTCTACCTTTATTAAATTCTCTATACATTTCCTCGACCATGGCTCTCATGGTCATGAAACTATCCATGAACTAGGAGTCTGATTCCAAGGGACTTTCTTCGGCCATTTTCCTCTTAGGGTAGACTCTTCCAATTTCTAGGTTAGCTTCAACCAATTGTCCTTCTCCTAATTTGAGCTTTGTCCTAGTCAACATTCAGCAACAAAATCCAGCACAAGCTTGTCTAACCTTAACAACCTAGAGCTTTGATACCACTTGATCCAAAATTGACCGAAGAAAAACCATAAGGTATTATAGACTCATGTGCATGGATGTGCCTATGTTACTTTATGCAACGAATTGATAAGACTATGAAATACACAGACACTGAAGCAGTTAGAGAAAACACAATACACAAAACATATAAACATAACAAGTTTAATAAGGAGTTCACCCAACACTCCTGGGTATTATGGACCAGTCCAACCTTCAGTGGTGGCCTCTCTATTATGTTTTCAAAGTAGAGTTTTTACAACAGTGAGCTCAATTTGAGTCTCACTCAACATATAGAAATCAACAAGAATGTGCTTGGATTCACCAAGTCTCTAGAGTACACAAACTCTCTTTACTAATTCTCAACTTCCTATGGGTCACAATGGTATGAGTCCAATTTGAGACTCAATACATAATAGGCATTTATAGAGGAGTTTGCTTGAACCTCTCAAGCCTTCTCTAGAGTACAAAGAATCTTTGACTCTCTTTGTCTCTGTCTCGATGTTGCCTTTTCCTTCCACAGGTCAACTTGATTTCTTCTCTTTGTTCTCTGCTCTCATCTTTCTGCTTCTAACTCACTTGTCTCTTTCTTTGTCAGTTCATGGCTTTAAATCCGATCTGCTTTTTGACTGTTCATTTCATCTTCCAGGCTTTCTGGTTCCCCTGCCTCTGTCTATTTGAATTCCTTTGTTCTGCGTCATTATCACTGTATAACGCCTCACATGGGAGGTGGCCACCTGTTTCATAACAAACTGAGTGTCAGTCTCTTGGATGTCTTGGAAACGACTGTTTTTACCATTAACTCCAAGAATGCTCCCAAACACGACCTTCTACCAACTCATCATCCATGCAGGACTTCAAATCTTATACAAATTTTCTTGTTTACCTCATCGAGTCCAGTCATCGATCAGATTGCATCTCTGCCATTGATCTGGAGCCTCCAGATCCTATGGTCATCGTTCATATCGGGCGAGTAAGTAACATGATGTTTACTTGTCCGATGTGAGCAGTTTTCTCTCTCTTTCGGGAGACGTGTGGCACCCATTGTGTGGCATTTGGTGGGACTTGGTTGAAACCGCTAACCACTTGAAACCCTTCCAATATTCTACTAGTTTTTGTGGGCCCCACTTCTGACAGAATCAACACGATGTCCATTGCATTACATGATTTTTCAAGTACGGGTGCTTGAGGCTTTTCCTTCTTTGAGGGGTTTTCCATGCAATATGTGATTAGCAATTTGTCACTAATCATATATTAGAAACTACCCCCATTTCTTGAAATGACCTCCCATTTTTCTAATTCATGACAATGCCGTTACCATGGGCTGACGGTCTGCGCGCTTGACCAAGGGTCCTCGTTGCTCCGCTTTGATCACAAATTGCAACTGTTATGAGGATATATCTAATAAGCTCGATCTTTATAAGACTTTGAAACTTTGACATGAATTTTACAGAGTTCATGAAAACTTAGAGAGTGTTCATGGATCCAATTCGGATCAATAGGAGTATGTGTAATGATTTTATCTATTTTTTGTTTGGCATGTTATGTAGAGAATCTGAAGTAGAGAATATGCTTAAGGTAGGTTTCATATACCCTGTTCCTTTAACTGAATGGGTTTCAAATCCAATCCCTATTGACAAAAAGAAAGGAACAATTAGGTTATGCATTGATTTCAGGGATCTAAATGAATCATGTCTGAAAGCCAATTTCCCCACCCCACTTATAGATCAAATTATTGCTGATTGTGCAGGAAATGAAATGTTTCCCTTCATGCATGGATTTTCTGGATAAAATCAAATAACGATTCATCCTAAAGATTAACACAAGTCAACATTTATTTTCCCCTAGGGTACTTTTGCATATAGGAAGATTCCTTTTGGCCTTAAAATATTAGGTCTACTTTTCAACTGGCCATGTCATATGCTTTCCATGAAATCAAGCATATAATTGAAGCTTATTTGGATGGTTTAGCTGCTTGCTCTTGCAAGAAAATGGAACATCCAAAACACCTCCATTTTGCCTTTGAAATATGTCATTATTATAAAATCTGGTTGAACCCTAATAAATGTGTTTTTGCAGTTACATCTAGTCAATTGTTCATATTCACTATCTCTAATGTAGGATATTCCAACACATAGGAATAGTTAAGTATAACTTGGTCTAGTATAGAGTTAGGTAAAGTGTGTTTCTTTACTATGTACATTTGTAACTTACAATCCGACGGTCACGATATGTAGTGATCCGATGGTT
>APFE030162975.1:0-100356 GCA_000404065.3 Pinus taeda
TTTTCAAATAAATCTAAAGGTTAACTGCATGATCTCGATATAGAGTTGGATTTTGGGGATGGAAAACACATTGCTATGTTAAGGTTATCACAAGGAGATATGGGACATTTAGAGGTTATCATTTATACCCGATATGCACTTCAAAATGATACTGATATGCGACTCATTTGCTGGGCCTCCCAAATGGAGTCCTTCTTTATGTGGAAAAGGAATGATAAATAGGCTCATGAATCAGGCAACATAATTCCTCTCAATCCTATGTCCAGAATTTCGTGTTTTGAGAAGCATGACAAGATACTCATTCGGAGAGTGGGAGAAAAAGCAATTGCATCATTACTAGATTTGGAAAATTTCTCTAGCTTCATGGAAATTAGTTTAGTAGTTCAAGAAGAAACTAGTTTCAAGGACATAGTGAAGATGGGTATTAATTCCCAGTTGTCTTCATCCAAACGCTTGGAACCAACACATACTATTCATCTTGTCCCAAGATATATTGCTCTGAATCAATCAAGTGAGAACATTTTGGTCTGTCAATGTGATATGCAGGAAACTGCGAATGCTGTGATAGCACTCAGCCCTGGACAGAAAGCTATTCTTCATATGAAAATCTTGGCGGGTGAAGAAAAAGTGGTTTGTCCCAGGGATAGCATTTTCAACATGCGCAGAGTTTGAGGGACAGATTCATCATTATTTTTTCAATTTTCTTTGAAGGAACCTGGATGGAGCTAGTCTGGACTAATCTGATCTGCTTCTTTGGGGCGCTTCTTTCTGAAAATGAGAAGTTTCTCGAATAGTCATGACAATTCCCAATTAGAAAGCTTCCAAGAGAAGAGGCAACCACGTTTTGTGGTTGTTGATGTCAAAGAAGAAAGAATTTCATTGATCATGCACTTTGAAATGCAATCTCCTGAAATTTTACCATATCAAATAGTTAACGGTCTTTGCAAAGCATCAATTCAATTTCATCAAAAGGAGTTAACAGAAACGGATACTTTAGAGCCTGGTGTCACTGTAGGTTATGTTTGGGATAACCTAAATTTACCACATATGCTCTTTGTACAAGGGGCAAGCACCCAGCTTCAGCGTTAAATAAGTTTAGACAAGTTGGAATCATGTAAGCATTTCTATAAAAATAGGCAAAGTGGAGTTGGCTTGTTGCTTCTATCTGGTGATCACCTAGAAGGTATAGCAAAACATAGAGGTAATGATGACAGATATGAGATATATTTCAAGCCAAATTGAAAATCGTATCCGCATTATTGCTCTTTCTACTTCACTTGCAAATGCTAAAGATCTTGGAGAGTGGATTGGTGCTACAGCACATGGGCTTTTCAATTTTCCACCTGGTGTGCGTCCTGTACCAATTGAGATTCACATTCAGGGGATTGATATAGCCAATTTTGAGGCTAGAATGCAAGCAATGACTAAGCCAACATATACATCAATAGTTCAACATGCAAAGGAAGGCATCGGTGGAGCCGTTCCGGATGCACTCTCTACGGACGCAAATGTTGCGTAGAGGGAGTTAGAGTCTATTTCCCAGAAGACATTGCGGGCCAGCGCCCAGAAATTTGAGTTCCAGGCAGGGGAATCGAAAGCTGATGGAACTTTTGCGGTATCTGAAGATACAGAGAATGAACCACTTGGACGTGGCACAGAGATCAGATTGCACCTTAAAGATGAAGCCAGCGAATATTTAGATGACACTAAATTAAAAGATATGGTAAAGAAATATTCTGAATTCATTAAATCTATCTCTGGGCAAGAAAAAAAGGTGATTGAATAGTTCAAATACCTTCATCAAAGTCAAATAAAGTGGCTCAGAGCCATGAAAGATCACCAAGCCATTATTAAACGTATTAAAGCCACCTGAGGCAGCGAAACCACCTAAATGGTGCTGATAAAAGGATTTAAAGCCCATCTGTTGGAGAAGCAGTGTACAGAGACACATATGGGTATTGTTTTAGTATTCAAGGCGCAATTATGGCCAAATAGCCAGCGCATCACAAGAAATGACCCATACTTAAACTCAATTTTGTTGTTGTTGCCTCCAGCGCAGCTTAAATAGATATTATGCATTTATTTCAGTACAAACTAGGTTAGAAGATGTGACTCCATCAGATCTATCTGAGATCTGTTTGTAATAGATATTTTGCCTATTTAAACAACGTTGTTCGTTGTTCAAAGGGTGAGAGTGGTTGATCGATAACCTCATTTTGAGACTTGCGTTGTACGCTCTAAGAGATTTAATAAACAGAGATTGCTGGAACGCCTTGTGTGTTGGACTGTTTAAATGTGGATTCGATGGCTGAAGAATAAGACTACAAGATTCTTGCACTTCTTCATGGAACAATAAGTTTTTCTCATCTCTTTCTACAGTTGCTATGTTTGCTATATCATATCCGTGTCATGATCTAAAATTGCAGGTAGAAAGAATAGCTCAGATGTCACATAGCTGTGCTCTGTCCTCAATTCCTATTATTTCTCTATGTTTTCCTTCTAAATCAGCCTATGAATATGAATACCTCTTGGCTCATATTTACACTAGTTTCCTCCGTATATGAATATTGTTTAGGAATTTCTTAATTGCTCCTATATAATGTTCAGTCACGTTCCCTCTGTTAGCATAATGAAAACTACTTAGCTGTCTTTCATTCCCTGACATCCATTTCATCCTCATTTAAGCCTGATATTATTCCGTGTTTAACTATTATGCTCTGTAGTTCCTTCTTTGCCAAAGAAAACACACCAGCAGACCTTCATCCTTGACTCCATGCCCAGTGTTCTAAATTTCTTACGCTTCGCATGCCGACTTTGCCTGAATAGATCAATCCATCGCACCAAACTCAAAAAAAAACCCATGTGCTTCATATCTAGCCTGAAATCATTCCCTAAACAAAGCGAAGTCCCAAAGAGAGAGCCCTCTCTGACTGCTGGTAGGCTAGGACCGGCAGTCCGAAGGTTGGTCTGTGGTTACCTCGGCCGTATCCCTTAAGGAGCCAAGGGACAACCTGAGCGACAACACAACTAAACCTAGTGAGGCACACGTGATGTTAGATGGATTTAAAGAAAATATTAATATGAATTTATGCATCATTGTATCAACCTTCGACCCAAATATGAGGATCAAACACATAATTTGGCCAAATTCCCTTTTTGGACAATATCCTTAATCATTTTTTGATTAAATATCAATCATTATTGGATTCGCTTCACATTGGCACATTCATAACAAGCCATTAACAAGAAAATATTGTGAATAAGGATTCATTTTATCTGATAATGGTTTGAGGTTGTTCATGAATCACAATCATACCAAATCTTGCTCTAAAGAGGAAATTTGAGTTGGTAACCCTAGAGACTAAACCACTCCTAGCAAGGCACATGAAATGCAACTTGCTATAGTCCTTTCAATCTCAGTTGACAAGCCATCTCCAGAAACAATCTTGTGAGGATACCCTCTTCCATTGGCTGTTGAAAAATAATCAACATCACTATCACCTAAATCATAGGGGTGAGCCACCAATGAATGTGTAGTCGATTGGTCTAAAGCCATCCACATAGTTGCAAATGGAGAAATTTGCAGATATAAACATCACAAATTGAGAAAGTTGTAGATAATCAACATCCCAAATTAATACACATTCAACACCCCATCATAATATTGCTTGTTAGTTGGTACTATCTAGCACTCACCTCCAAGTTGAAGCCAACCGAGGGATCATCATACCAGCACTCCTATGCATCGTAATCTTCTTCATCTATAGTAGAAGGTAAACTTGTCCATATGGTTGTGTTGAACCCAATTTTTCTACATCAATTTGGGTCTTTTGGGGATCTTGATCACCAATACCAAGAACTACACAAATTCATACCCCTAAAGTTGTTATTAGGTGATGCAATCATGTTAGTCAATATCAAATAGGCCTAGGAGTAAATTTCTACCTTTAAATTTTCTAAGAAAATCTCGTTGTAGGTTGACCATTTGTTTACCCTATAGAATAAAAAAGTAATTATGACATCATTTTAGTTAAAATAAAATCTCGTTGTACCTGCTTCACTAGCATCAACCTCTCTTGAAGAAACTAAATTTGTTGCTTTTGTTAGTGCCTTTGCAAAAGCCTTTGTTACTTCAAGCCCAAAATCCTTAAAACTTTCCTCATTGAATTATGCTTTAAAAGATTCCAAACTCTTAGCATCATTGCCAAATGTTGCACTCTGGCTCATGCTCTCCAAGGAAGGAAAAGCAACAATTGACGACTTCTTTGAATTATCTAAATTCCTTTTCTTGGGTTCTTCACTATGGTCACTTTATTTTTATCGGCCCATCTAAAATTTCAATTTAATTTTTTTACTCCTGGTGTCTTTAGGGGAGATCTCAATTTCATCACTTTTGACTTGTTCTCATTTTGTAAATCTAGTTTTTTTTCTGATTTGTTATCATTTTTTTTAAGGGTCTCTTCTCTAATACCAATGGAACTTTTAGCATCGTTCGAAGAAACATTAGATTCTCCAATACTTATAGTGCTGCGAAATCCATACTCATTTCTAGGAGATCCTCTTTTGAGATATTTTTTACTTTTCTTAGGCCCTATAATCAAAGACAAGTTTTGAGTAAATAAATGAATAATATGAAATCCTACAAGAACTAGACTTCCCAAACTGCATTAATTAAAAACTCTTAAAATAATGTGAACTAGGCACCAAGCATAATATGTTCACAAAGTTACTTCCTACCTAAGCTAAGTTTCAAACTCATACAAGTACTACTCCCATTACTACATTTTAACTTTGGCTAGAGGAAGATATACAAAATAAGTATCATTCATAGAAATGATAATCTTTGTTCAATAAAAACAAATAGACAATTATTTCCGGTTGCTTTAGTTTAGTAAGGAAAAATCTTAATGATCACAACGTGAACATTTTCTCTCCTTGAAGCTTCATCCAAAAAATATGTTAAAGATATACCTCTATTTCTTCAGTGAGTTGGAGTCATATCAATAGTTTTAAAAAAAATCCATTATCTAAATACCTTGTTTTATCACACATTTGTAAGCCAACAATCAAGTAAATTTAAAGAGATCAGAGATCAACAATACAAAACAAGTAGGAAAACAAAAAACCATGAGAAATTTGGAAATATGTTACCAGAAATGAGAAACAAAAAATGAAATGTGAAATGGATTCAGCATGGGAAATAAGATTCTGACGTTTAACAATGAGAAAAATTTTACAGTTATTTTCAACACATCACAAGAATAACTTAAATTTTTAATTATCAACATTCATCATACAGAAACAATGTCTTAAAAAAATTTAATTTCTAAAATTGAGAAGAGATATCACATTCAAATTTCATAATACATATTCAGAAGAAAAATCATCCATCCTCAATAGCATGATTCACATTATAACAAAGTTTGCAAGAAGGAAAATATCTAAAAATTCATGATACAGTCCATAAACTACCATAGATGCATCCTAACCCTAGATCTATTGAGCACGAGGGGAATCAAAAAATTCCATATGTGAACCTATCAGGAGTCAGTTCTTAACAGATCTAGGGTTAATATGGATCTATGATGCATAATGGTGATGGTTGTCTTCTATACCATATCTTTATGTCCTTATTTTTATTTTTCCACAATATAATCCTCTTGGACTATTCACCCGAGGAGCTACAAAGACATATTGATGCCTTATCCAACATCTGGAACCTTTGAAAATTCATATCTAACCTTTCTACAAAGGCATATTGATGCCTAATCCAACATCTGTGACATTTGACATTCCACAATTAACCTTCATATAACAAATATTATAAACTTCAATGTGTCTCAACAAGCTCTAACCAAATACCACTTCTACTTCCAAGGGGATAAGATTGTGAATATCAAGACCTACAAATACATGGGGCTTCAATCATTAAGGCCTTGATTCACTTTGAGGCATGCTTTCTAGCCTAGTCTTAAAAAGACATATGGCTCACTTTCCTGATTCAAGAGAGTGATTTCAACTCCACTTCCTAGAGATATCTTACCTGAGATACGCCTCTTGGAAACAATCATCAAACACATTTTCCTTTATGGCTCCAAGACTTGGTGAGCTAGCATGATTTTGGTTAATTTGACTAAAACAAAGAGAATCCCCACCCTTCCATTACAATTCATCATCCATAGCCCTAGCCCGTCATCCAACCAAAGTTCAACGACTGTCTTTTCAGCCTCAAGGCCATCTTTTTTCTTGTCTCCACTCTTCACATAGCCTGAACCTTGTGAGAATTAATGCCACGAAGGGATCAATAACTATTATCACTCAAACCCACCTCATCAAGATGTCAACTTGAGGATACACAAAGGCAACGTTCCTTGTCACCTCTCACTTTATGTTCTTTTTTAAATAAACAAATAAAATAAAAGGGGGCATCCCCATTTTCAATTCATATTTATAATGACACTTTCATATTGTGTATATTCAATAAAGCTCATGAAGGAATAGTCTAAGACCATGATTTGTAGTGCATTAGTCATGTCAAGGAGCCATTCCTCAAAAATTGGGGCTAAACAGGAACAAAATCCTTCTCATACAACTCTTCCTAATATTGGCCCACAATTTACACCATCATGTACAATGCAACTATTAGCATTACCAGATCTGAATGCAACAGTAGTACCAACATCAATGCTATTTCAACAACCTTTCATAGATTCACAAGAAGTGTGTGCACAAATTCTTATGTATGAGTCTCTTATGTGAGTTATCTCTATTGTGTTTATTCTGTCTCAGAACCCACATTTGTTCTTAATTTGGATCTACATTCTAGCTAGCAATGCATGATGTCTTTTGGTAGTCAAGGTTCATTACCAGATGAGGCGCTAATGATAATAACTTTTTCTGATATAGGGAAAGGTGTGTGAGCATGTCCTATGTTGAGTTTGTTATTTATGTGGGATGATTATTGTTTATGTAATATTTAATTTTTATCTATTTTTTGTCTCTCCAATTTCTCTAAGATGAATAGTGCGATTGTGTGCTAATATTGTGTGTCAACATCTCAAAATGGTTCCTGTGCATCAGATGGAGGCAAGAGTATGTGGGAGAAGTCTTGGTATTTTTCTGCATATGGTGTTCATGGGAAGGCCCGATTCTCTAATACCTAAGACATACCTGTTCACACCACTTTCTCAAGCACAACAACAACAATATCTAGCAAAATTTTTGAACTCATGAATATTACAACTCCTTTTGCATCATTTATTGCCATTGATGCAAGGAGTCTTTTTTCAGGAATGAGGTTAGCAGACTTCCTAGTGTCATGAGCCAATTATTTCTGACTAGAATGACTGGGGCTTCTAACGTAGGGAGGGGCGGGAGCAAGAATACCCCCCAGGGAAATTATGAGTCCACCTCCTCCACTCACATTTTCACCATCAGTTGGTAGTACTCCAGTGAATGAAGGGGTGCATTGGTCCACCATTCAGAGGATTCTGCATCTTGAAACCCATCAAATGATGACAACAAGGCATCTCTATCAACTTGTACAACTTGGACACTACCCTACACCAGGAAGTGTTGCTCCTTGGATGCTTCACTTAACTTTCCTTGGGACATGGGTGGCTCCTCCCCAAGGACCACCAACGTAGTCTAACTTACAAATTTCTAGTTTTATAGTTCTAGATGGAACTCAGGATGAAATTAATAACCAAAGGAATTTTGTATCACCTTTTGTAACATGTACATTAATGACACTTGTCGTTCCTCATTTCCCAAGTATGGTTTTGGCTATTATAATTCAAACTGGTACCAATATTGGTAAAAATGTTTCAAAAACAAGATTGGTAGTTAGTAAGTATTCCAACAAGGAGAAAAACATAGAAAGAGGTAAAAGAAAAGTGTTTCAAAAGAAATTATTCGAAATGGTTGCTTGCAAGTGACATGCATTGTTCCCAAACACCCTATAGAACCCACACTAGTATCTAAGCTTGGGTTGTTAATTATTGTCTCAACTACTTAAATGTTGTCATTGCACAAGGTACTAGCATCTTAGGTACACCTTTTGTTTCTCATTTCCAGGTCATAAGTAGAGGAGAAACTAAACAAAGAATTATATTTTCAGAGGAAGCAAGAACTCATATAGAATAGTTGAAATTGAATGTTGAAGATGCTACTTCTATTGCAGCTACTATGGTTAGGAACATTTGGGTCATTTGGAGTTTGTTAGAATCTCAAAATAAGTCTCAATTAGTTTCTAATTGTGAAGCTAAGCTTGCTTCTATAGCTATGGCAACAACTGCTGCTAGATCGGTTTCTAAGGCTGCAGCAATAGCAACCAATATTACATCTGATGTTTCTTTACAAATTAGAAGCGAAGCACATGGAAATGGAGGCTTCGAGTTTAGATGGTAAACATGATTTTATTTTCTCTAGTGAAGTTGGATTTATTGAAGGAAGCCATGGCCATTCCCATTTAGTCATTGCAATTTTCAGGGAAGTTTCCAAAACAAGCATTGAAGCTACTTCTACTTCTACAAAGAGGGCAAAGAATTTGGATGCAGTTGTGAGGGAAGTTGAACTATCTACACAAGTTGTATCTCAAGAAGGAGTTTTTGTGGCCATGGGTTCCATTACCATTGAATCGTTTAGTGGAAGATGGTCGATAGGCTTATTGGAAGCTAATGAACCAAGAAGAAAATATTCAAAAAGATGATAATGTTCACAGTGAAACACTAACTCAACAAATTGTTATTAAAAATGAAAATATTGTTAAATCTTACAAGCCAAAGGACAAGAGAGATGTGCTCAAGAACGAAACCTCAAGGAATGCAAAAGAAGGCATGAAGGGTCCTGCAACAGAATTGTTAATCATGTGGACAAGGATGTCACACAGATGCTAGATCGTTCATAATATGATTTCTCAATTGAAAAGGATGTCGGAGTTCATAATGAGAATCAAACTCTTGGTACAACCCAACTTGTTATGCTTGTTTTTATTAATGAGACAGTCGCAAGGGGGAATAGTAGCTCTTGAAACTGAAACTAGTTCTAAAAATCACAGGGAGCCATTTTCTTCAAAGGCTAACAACATCAAGGAGGGTTTTATTTTGGATGTTGGTGATCTAGTAAGTATATTTTCACTTCTCTGATATTTTCTTTAGCATTGCAATATCCTTGAGCATTTCCTTTGTCATTTCTAAGAGAAAACATTGATTGGGAATTAATTTTTTGTTAACAACCTAAATGACTTGTTTGGTTCTCAAAATCATGTTGAATCATTAAAAATAATTTAGTTTGTCTTTGATGAAGAGGGTCTTCAGGGTGTTTGGTTTTCAACCAAAATACTAAGATTGAAGGTTGGGAAAGCTTTTATCCGTTATGATGAACTACTTTTAGATGAAGGTCATCTAAATCACCAAACTTAGTATCTTGCATCTATATTTATTTTAAAGTTCTCTTTATGAGTTCTTTTTTAAGTGGAAATCATTGATTTAATAATGGAAGCATACATGATATGATTTATGGCATGTCCTTCAACTTATGCAGGCCCAGGTTAGCTTCAAGAGTGGATACCGCTGAAGAGAGGTAATGGAAAAGCACCTATAATTCATATGGCTCATCCTATGACTAATTTGAGTGGATATTGGTGGCCACCTGCCTATTCCACTTGGACCCCCACCATTTTTTCTTTCATTTTTTTAGTTTCCTTATTTGTAGCATAATTTACTATTTTTGGCATTTTTTCAGGTCATGAACTTCAGAAGCCGTTTTGAGACCCTTAACGATGTTTTTTGGGAAAACCATGGCTAGCATGGGGCATAGACCATTTTTTCCATTAAAAACTTGTAGTCCTCTGATAGATCTTTCTAACAATGTATTGTGCGCTTCAAATGGAGATTGTATGCCAAAGTTACTACCCCGAGAAGTTGATGTACCAATTTACCCAAACGGGGCCCATAGTTTGGTGCTTCATCTCCTAGGGTTAGGGTTTTGGATGTTTATGGTTTTCCATTGTTTCTCAATAATAAATAGGCCTTCGAGCCTCATTGTAACTCAGTTCAGAGGCATGTAGTTGACACATCTCTTCTCAGAGATAAGCTACCATCACCCGAGCTAATCTTATTTACATTTTGTTTGTAAGCATATCTCAATATTTGATATTAATGAACTGAAGTGTTATTTATGTTGCATCTCTATATTTATGGCTATATCTGTAATTTGTTGCATTCCTGTTTAAATTCGGATCAGTGGGATCAGTGATATCAGAGCGGTCTGCTCTTTCCCTATTTTTCTTTGCATCTCCCCAACTAGGTTGGGATATAAGGAATTAGTGCTTCAACTGGTCGAACCTTTGCAAGACCAGCCTTGCAAATAATGACTTCCTCCCATGGAGAAAGAAAAGAAATATGAGGGGGTAGGAGATCTTATCAAAATCTTTCTCGAAGAAGCCCTCGAGTGACAAAGGAACAAGATGATGGACAACTTTTCCCAGATCCTTCAGCGGCTACCTCAGGGCGACACATCTACTTCCAACAGTTACTTTGGAAACACCACACCCTTTAAGTGACAAGTTAACTTTGAAATCCCCATATTTGAGGGTCAGAAAAATGCAGATGTCGTAGATGAATGGTTAAATGTGTTAGAAGTGTATTTTTTTGTTCATGATTTTTCCAGTCGGGAAAATATTTATTTCGCTCTTCTCAAAGCCGCCCCCCATGTCAAGGACTAGTGGGAAACCTATTGCGAGCAGAAGGATGAAAGTATGGCCACACTATTTTCAGCCGCACCCACTTGGAATTCATTCTAGGATGCCATTAAGGAGAAGTATTATCCTATCGGAAGCTATGAGGATAAACACATAAAGTGGACCATGCTGTAGTAGGGACAGGACCAAGACATGTTGGAGTTTACCAATATTTTTCATACCCTTCTCACAAAGTTGGTATCAAGGATTTTGAGCGAAATTTGGTACTTAAATACCGCATATGCCTACACAAGTACATCCAGAACGAGATGGAGTTCCTAGACATCTTCTCGCTCGGCACGATGTACTGATACACTATCAAGATCGAGCAGAAGTTTAAACAGAAGAAGCAGGACTTTCGATCCATGAATCCAAAGCAAGGGAAAGGCTTCCCAAAACCACAAAACCAAGGACAAAGCCAAGACAGTGTGACCCAAGATAACCCATCGAAGCCGCAAGAAAAGAACAATGCCACAAAGTCAAAGAAGGACACAGGAAAGTGGTGTGATTCCATAAGAGCCCCACTCATAACACAAGTGAGTGTTGAGCCAAGCAGTCATTGGTGGCTGAGTTGAAGGCTTCAAAATCAGATGCATGTTTTGACCCTGAGTCAGAACCTGAAAAGAGGAATGAAAAAGAGAAGAAGATCATTGATGCGGAGCCTAGCACCATTGTTTCCACTGGAAAGATCTAGAAGAATGAGCCTGAAGATCCTGAGAAGGGGGAGCATCTTTTCCACTCACAAATTTGGGTGAAGCGTTCACCACTGCAATTCATTGTCGACAGTGGAAGCCAAAATAACCTCATTTTAGCAAAGGTCGTGAAGCGGCTAGGCCTCTTGAACATACCACACCTGCAGCCATACAACATCGGGTGGCTTCATCAAGGATGAGATCTCCGAGTTAGCCAGCAATGTTGACTTCCCTACAGCATCAAGCCCTTCACAGTTGAGGTATTGTGTGATGTTGCTCCTCTTGACGTTTGTGATGTATTATTAGGACAACCATACTTGTGGAAGCGACATGTTGTATATGAGTCGAAACCTCACTTTGTTATTATTTATTTGGGTAGTACATTATATAGGATACCGAAGGTAGCCCCACCTACCGCCAACTCTTTGATCTCTGCTAAGAAATGCAACAAGATCATCTCGCAGACTAGGAAATTCATTTTCTTTCTGGTTCACTCTCAAGGTAAGGGGAAGATTGTAAACACATCCATGGCCCCTAGGAAGGGTTCCTCCACGCAGTAGAAGTAGGTGGATACGATCATGAAAGAATACAGGGACATCTTCTCCTCACCCACAGGGGTACTGTTGCACTATCAGGTCAAGCATTCATCCGGTATGACCCCCAAAGCACCTCTACCCAACGGGTTGATATATTATTGCTCCATTGTGGAAAATGCCAAGTACATGCAGCAACATAATCAACATCTGGCATCACACAATTTTCAGGTGGGCAACAAAGTATGGTTGCATTTGCAAAAAGAACACCTTACAAGAGCCCACAGAAAGCTCAGACCACTCCGATATGGTCCTTACACCATTACAAAGGTTGTAGGAAACAATGCTTTGGAGCACAACATTCCCCCATTCCTTGGCTTGCACTGAGTGTTCAATGTGGACCACCCTTGACCATGCTTCCCACCATTCTCGACACATCTGAGATTGCAGAAAATCTCACCAGGGACCAAGTTTAGCTGAAATTTCCCCATCTCATGGAGGCACTCAACGTAATGGGGACCATTGCTTCCTAAGGGGGAAGTAATGATCCAAGTGGATATTGGTGGCCACCCGCCTATTCCACTTGGACCCCCATCATTGTTTCTTTCAGTTTTTTGGTTTCCTTATTTGTAGCACAATTTACTATTTTTGGCAGTTTTTAGGGTCATGAACTTCTGGAGTCGTTTTGAGGCCCTAAACGATGTTTTTTTTGGGAAAACCAAGGCCAACGTGGCTTAATGCCCAATGTTTTCCATTAAAAAGTTGTAATCCTCAAATATATATTTCTATCAAGGTATTGTGTGTGTCAAACGGAGATCGTATGCCAAAGTTACGACCCTGGGAAGTTGATGTACTAATTTACCAAAAGGAGGCCCATAGTTTGGCACTTCATCTCCTAGGGTTAGGTTTTTGGATGGTTAGGATTTTCCATTGTTTCTCAATAATAAGTAGGCCTTCAAGCCTCATTGTAACTCAGTTTAGAGGCATGTAGCTGCCACATCTCTTCTCAGAGATAAGATACCATCGCTTGAGATAGTCTTATTTACATTCTATTTGTAAGCATATTTCAATATTTTATATTAATGAAATTAAGTGTTATTTCTGTTGCATCTCTATATTTATGGTTATATCTGTCATTTGTTGTGTTCCTGTTTAAATCTGGACCAATTATTGTAATCAAATTTGAAGGCACACAGAAGTCCTACATAGCAACTATGGGTAATTATATATGGAATGTATGAGATCATGTAGATGCATGGATATTTGATGGGTAATCTCTTATCATTTTCTCACATCAATTTTATATTAGAACACCAAACAACTTTTGCAGAATCTCTTAATTTGTATGCTTGTCTATGTATTTTTGTCTATATTACATGAGTTAAAGGGAAGTGGCCTAGAAATTGTTCTTCCTCGCTACATTTTATTGATGAGGGTACAAGATTAAAAATGAGTTACAAAATATGAAGTATGTAGATATGCTACGACCCCTGAGGGACTCATCACCTGTGTTTTCTGGTGCTGGAGATGAGTGGGCACCCTGGAGGATGTTGGTGATGCCCTCCATCTCTTAGGGCATCTCTTCCAAATAGGAGACATCTGGGAGATTTCCTTCTTAGATATGAAACACTCTGGGATGTCTCTTCTTATGCGGGAATGTCTAAACATTCCTTTTCCATGGGCTATTTTATGGTGTCAACAATGATTTGATGCCATTTTAAGACAACTACATAAAAACTAAATCATTCACCAATTCGAAGCCTAACCTATGTCCAAAAATATTGAAAAATGAAATAGCTTTAGAGGGTCCTTTTGTGAAGTTATATACTTGGACATTGTTATTTATTTGTCGGGTTAGAGAATCAAAGGGTAGAAATGAATTTTTGTTGTGGCAACCAAAATATTGAACAAAATTGGCTTTGTAGGTTCAATATCATACCAATAAGTTATTATTTTACCTCCATGATCTACTGAAAATATTTTTGTCATTTTGAAATCATTTTCATTTTTGGTAGCAAGCAATTTTCTTTCCTTAACATTCTTCTCTGTGATCACATCTTTGCAGGGTATAATTTTGAAGCGGAAGGAGATGACCAGGATGTTGAATCTGAAATGAGACCACTATAGCTATAGGAAACCCCAAACTCAAAGATATTCGATTGTGGAAAACCTTTGCCATGGTTTATGAGAAGTCTCAAAGAATGAAAGAAATAGTGGTCGTTATGAAGAAATAAAATGAAATATTTGTGACCATCCTTTTAAGTGTATCTGCACTACAATATATCATCATACGATTGTCATACTTAATTATTGAATGAAGGCATGCCTATGCACATTTGAAGAAAGAATTGAAATGACCATGCTTCACAAGGTTGCTACAGTTTTAGCTACAAACTCAAATTTGGAGAACTAGAATATGAATCTTAAGAAACCTAGACTTCGACAACCCCTCCCAAATGAATTAAAACAATGTTAATTTTAACACCTTGCTAGACTGTTGAGAATGTATGTGGGTCCTATGATTTAGAGGGAGCTTCTTACATGCATTAACAATTAGAAAGAAATGTATAATGTGAAACCTAGAGAGGGCAGCTAGAGGTTGTAATTTATGAATTTATTATGGATAATGGGATGACAAAAATGTGAGGCAAGTGCATGAAGTGGGAATAATCAGGTTTAGATAGAGGGGAGTGTACAACATAATAGATTTTGGATACAAATCAAAAGCATTAATGCCAATGACAAACATTTCCAACAGAGTTCTCCTTATCTTCTAGCACTTGTTCTATTTTTGTTTGTTTATTGTGTTTACTCCCATTCTCAATCTATAAGAGATGGAGGGGAGATTGAGATGGATATATTTATTATGCATACTTGTCCATGACTCCATCAAAATGGTGAAGGAGAAGTGGAGGTGACTTGCATTGATTTCACGTTATTTTATCCTTGAACATGTAGCCAGTAAAGTGCTTGATAAGGAATTTTCATCCCTTGAAGTGCTTATAACTTCCAGATTTTATATTTAGAATTTGTACACAACTTTGGAAATAAAGGTTATAATCATTTGGCCTTCATTTACTTATTTGGGAGTTTGGTTTATTTTCGGCAATTTTCTGAGTTGACTTGTCTTGAGAATGACTCTTTCTTGTTCATTTTTTTTCCTTTTCTTGAACTACACATCCGTAGGATTCAAGCCACTCATAAAACACATAAAAGAACACAATTTAATCCCCTTATTTTGAGGAGAAAAACCTGCAAATCTGCAACTTTATAAGTGTAATTTGTACTGAAACATAGTTAATTTGATTTTATTGATTTCTTAGCTAAAATTGGGTCTGATAATTAAATTACAGTTCACATATTTGAAAGCACTAGCCATAAAGTGCAAAGGGATTGGACAAGGTGAGAATGGTACCATTCCTAGTTGACATCTAAACCCTTTAGGTTTTGAGTGTTAACACTTCTGAAACCCAGCATGTTTGGTGTAGTGTATGATTGATTTTTAAGTGCAATCTACCAAGAGAAAAATTAGAGATGGTATTATCAGTCGGGGAATTGAATGAAATAAAAAATACTGAGATAAAATATAAGATGATATTACCAGTCAAAAATTATCTGAGAAATTGTGTGATATTTTACCTGATCCAAAAACAGGAAAAGTTACTTGATGTCTCGTTAAGGGTGCAAAACCCATAAATATTTCCTAAGGGAATATAAATTACATAAAATAGGAATACAAGACCACAAAAATTGAAAGTGTAGTCCCTATAGAATAACAACACTATAAACACACATGTTCTCTCTCTGATTTATCTTTCTAACTAATTCCACCAATGCCCCTTATAAGCAGAATGCATATATTATTGTACATAATAAACTGATTAGTTTCGCATTAGAATACCTTAGCAAGTGTTTGGGAAAATAGTCTATACATGTTCATGTTGAAGGGCAAACAAAACATACTTAGCTCTGTATTCAAAAATCATTATAACATTGAAATTTTAACCACCTTACCGGCACAACCTTGAAGCAAATATTACTAGATCCAATAAATTGTGGGACATGGGCTCTATGTCAAGGCAAGCAGATCGAGAGACAAAAACCATAAAAAAATTCATAATATATTAAATTTTCTAATAAATTTACTATGATGCTTGTACCATTGTTCAAATTGTAGCATTTGTAATGAATCTCAATGCTTTTTGTACTATTTTGAAGTATGGTAATGATTTTTCTAATATGTTGTCAACCAGCTAAAGCTAATTTTCTTTAGCATGGAATGAACAGTCGATTTAGCAGAAGTCCCGAGTGGCCATTTTGGAAATGAATTTTTTAAATCAACTAAAACCAGGATGAGCGGATTAATACATTTCATATGATGATTCATCACATTGTATTTATTTAGGATTCATCACATTTGTTTATGTATCTCTTTATGCATGGTAGTACACATAGATGATCAATTCTTGATAGAACTACACCTCATAATCTTAGAGTTTGTCTATGATAGCAAACTCACTTGATAGATTTCTGGACATTTTGAATAAGGATAGGGACAATTTGGCTTGTATTTTCTGCCTCAATCATCCTCATACTTTCAATAAAATAGCTTTTCAAGACTTTATTAAACCCCATTTTCCCAAGGGACATAAAAGGAAAAGATACCATCTTAAATTCATACGAAAAGCTTAATTAAATTCCTCTTGTATTTTTTCTATAGATCTAGAAGTTACCCAAAAAAATCCTAATATATTTTTTCCTAAAATTTGGTTATAGTCCTCATTACAAAATCAAGATAAGCCAAACCATGACTGAATATATGAATCAGTTCAATAAGTCATAGTGTAGCATATTTTGAACTATAGATTTATTAATTTTGTTTTAGTACTTTATGTTGTGATTTACTTCTAAGAATCATTTACCTTTTACCCAGTTGTAATGTACATGTAAAATCTGCTTAAAAAAAGGAGTTCATTCAAGCTGGAAAATCATTGTATCCAATGTAAAAATCAAATCAACAATAAGATAATTCCAATAACAGTTAACAACACTTATGGTAAGCTTCATATTAGATTATAACTTTGTTTAGTACACATTTCTACATTATCCTTTTATGTCGGCAATAAGATCTCAAGGCAATGACTATCAAGCCACTTAAATTTTGTATAGTAATTCTGGAAACTCTTCTTGTTATATGCCTAAAAGTACATTGTTCGTTGGGTTGATATTTGAACTAAAAAAATGACCTAACGCAAGCCTTTTGATACCTTTTCCAACGCATATGCAATAAATGGTCCTATAAGTATAATCAAAATTGTTCATAAGAAGCCAACGAGTCTTGAATTACAGCACCATGATTTGTGATAACCTTGCAACCTTTGAAAATTTCACCATATCCTTTTCAACCCTATCCATACATGACACAATAAAATTTCCATCATCTGAAATGTATCAATCCTAAATCATAAGAATTGATTCATCACATTGTATTTATTTTTCATATCACGTTTGGGCCATTGCTACCTTAACAGGTAAAGATACTTGTAGCCATAGCTACTAGACTCAGTTTACTTAGCTTATCTAGTCTAACTCAACTGGGATCTAAATCTGATCAAATCAGATGGAGTCGAATCTTAACTTGGATAGAATTCAGGGTCTAACTTAGACTCGAGCAGAACTATCTCAGAAGTTGAATTGGGCTTGGCCAAGAATCGGGTAAAACTTGACAATTAAAAAATAAAAGTTTTATCTAAGTTATTTTCTTTTAAGCAAATTTCCTAAATTAACTCTTAAGTCTTGCTTGATTTTAAGTCAAACCTTGTTTCTTTGTCCATGTTGAGCTAGACCTAAAGCTTTATATAAACAATTTCCTTAATGTTATTTCATAGAGGCTTACAATGGAGCTTAGAATCAATTGATGCTTCCATCACTGTGTCTATCATTTAGAACCAAGATACAATACATTCATTTATTTTAAATCTGAGCGCCTTTAGAGCTAGAACTTTGTAGCAGTACTTGTAGGAGTATCGAACTTGAGGGCTTCCTACGAAGGAACATGAAGAAAGAGGAGTGTGTATAGGGAAGTGCACTAGACTTGTTTGATACTTCCACACATTTTGAGGGCATGCTAATAGAAATATCAATGTTGTTGGATACACTAGCATTGGTTAGTTTAAGAAAAGTTCTCTTTGTCAAATATGTTGTTTTCATGAAGTAATATTTCCAACCAAGAGGATAAAGATTTGGCATGCCTAGGACATTGTGGTGTTATATTTTGCTTGTATTTGTTCTTTATTAGTATTCCACCACTAATAAATTCATTACGTACTTGTCTGTTTAGTATTACATTACAATAATGACTTATTAAAGGAAAAGAATTTTGGTTTGTTTGAACGTCATAATCTGGAAGGAAATTTAGCTTTGAATTAGAAAAATGGAATATATTTTGAAAAATATGTTTTGTGATCAAATATAGGCTCATTTCATGATCATTAAAAAAACGCAGTCATGACAATAAGAAATGATTTTGGACATGGTGAATTACATAACTCTCCACCTCAAAAACAGGTCAGCATATTCAGTTTTGTCAGCATCAGAGAAAAATGAATAACATTAAGTTTTCTTTGAATATTTATAGAATCATTTCAAAGATTCTAAATGGAAATTATGAGTGCTAATTTCTCTCAACTAATAACAGGGAAAATAAGGGGCACACATAGTTTGTTTGCTTCTAGAATTGGATTCCTTTTCCCCTAGAATAGTACGCTGACAATTGAAGATTACTATATTGAAGCTATATTCCTGGTTAGTATTGTAATTTACAAAGTCTTGTCTTATTATTTTTTAGTTTCTTGTTTAATCTTGTGTCAACAATACTTTGCTCCACCCATTAGATTTCTATTGACCAATTTTATTGTTGAAGTGTCACTGCTTCTTAAAGATAACTAGAGGAAACGATACAACTACAAAAGTGGAGCATCATACATTCTTAGTAGAAATTGCTAGCTCTATTGTGTTTTATTATGTTGTATAAAATCAAAATTGCAATGTACCATAAGCATGGGAATTCAAAATATTGGGATAGAAATATGTGCATCTATTTGCATTTATTACTTTAGTTGAAGATAACATTTCATCAACAAATGGTGTACACTGAGAACACAATAGGTACACAATTTATTTTATGGTGACATTTTATTTGCTTTGTTTATACAAGTAATTTGGCCACATAGTCGCCATTATTTCCCAACTGAAGAAAACTTGTTCGAGTTTCTTGCTTTTATGGGGAAAAATGACATTAACAATATTGTTGATGTTGAGGTATATATCACATAAATAATTTGTAGTCTATTTTATATTTCAGTGTTAATCGACTTTTATATCTTATACTCTACATTGTATCTTCTTCTTATTCTTTTTTTCAGAGAAGGAACACAGTATTGATGGTAAGAAGCGAGAATTGAAGAAAGAGGAAAACAATAACACTATAGTGACAAAATGCAAATTAAAGAGAGAGAGAAGAGAACTGGTCTAGTGGTACCCATAGAGCTAATATTCAGCATAAGACAGACACATAGAGAATGATGGCCAAGTCTTCATAGTTGGTGAATTCGCCTACAATGCCTTGGCAACACAATGATATTGTTTTGAAGCGATGAAACAATTTTTCATATGTAAATTGTACTCCAACCAATATTAAGTTGGAAACTTGTATTGTAATACTTGGCATTTTAGATAATATAATTTATGTGGTTGGAATTATTTATAGTTGCACTTGATATTACTTAGTGTTTTAATTAACATATGTAACTTTGCGTTTTCATATTAAATGAACATGTACATTGTATGACTTTTTTTTTTTTTAGTTGCAAAACCATACTAATTAATTTATGTTGATTAATAGTGAACACATCAAATCAATCTAAAACTAATAGATTAGTAGTTTATGTTTATTAATGATGAACACAAATAAAATGAATATACGACTAAATTAGTTGCTTATAATGATTGTTAATTAAAGTAAATGAAATGAATATAAACTACTATAGTCATTTATATAATGAATATGAAACTACCAAAAAAAGATAAATGACTACTACAAATGATAAATTTGTGATTACAAATGATGACTAAATTTTGCATATATACGACTATTAGTAGCTAATTTACAGTATCTTATAACACGACCAAAATTTAGTCATATTTCTTTGGTCATTAATTGGTTTCAAACGATGACTAAAATTTGCATATATATGACTATTAATATCTAATTTATAACATCTTCTAACATGACTAACATTTTGGTCATATTTTTGTGGCCATTAATTGGTTTTCACAGGTGATCATTTAGTAATATATTTTGTTATATATTTTGTCATTAAGACAATTAGTTACCAAATCAATGATTAAATCAATGCTCAAATCAATGACTAAACTAATAACCAAATTAATTACCAAATATACTACTAGACAAAAAAATTGAGACAACCAATTAATGACTAAGCTAAAAATGACTAAAAGTTGGTCACATTATAAGATACTATAAATTAGCTACTAATGGTCACCGACCGAAAATAGTCATTTATATGCAAATTTTAGTCATTTTTTTAGTAACTAGTTAGCCATTTTATACTAGTGATATGAAAAATTGATATTCATACCATCTCATATATGCTAGTTACTAGCACAATCATGTAAATTAAATTGTTGGCATCGATAACATTTATCCATAATAAATATTAAAACACTTACTCTCACTTTACCATGGATATTCTTAATCTGTAAATACGTTTTGTTACAATGTTATAGGACAATACCATGGTTTATCAATACCGCATGCCCAAAACACCATAACTCACTTCACATGGCACTTGTTCATATGAGTTTTTTTTTTTAATTAATCAATTAATAGAAAGGAAAAAAAAGGCATTTGTGGTGTGGAGGTCACCAATTTGAAAACTTGTGGGAAAAAATCCAACCATGATAAGGGTTGGTGTGGCCCAGGCCAAATGTGATCTCCAAGTGATTTTATAGAATCATATTCCCTTAGGTCACAACTACTTAAGCCATAGGATAAGAGTGTTAATCATCTCATGACTCACATTGCCTAGCAAACAAAAAAAGGCAGAGGGGTGTTTGAGGGCATAACTACTTTAGAGATAAATATAAACCTTTGATTTGTATATAATACACCATACTACCAGCGTATATCCATCTTAACTCCAAATCTACCAAGCACTGAGAGGGATCAAATCTCTTGAGATGAAAACCTATTTTTGAGTGCAAAACTTGAGGAAATAATGGAATCTCAAAAGATATGATTCCTCTTGACTCATGGTACTTCTAAAATTAAGATGGGTCTATGTTAGTTTTGACCAAACAGTAATAAAATGTTTAAAGTATAAGATTTTTATTATTATTTTCACTCATTTTATATAATATATACATTGTTCATTTTGAAATATTTTATTTATGTTTCAAATTCTCCACATTAAATGTTAATAAATGCCTTCTCATATAAAAAATAAAAAATCTCTCTCTCTCTCTCTCTCTCTCTCTCTCTCGCTCTCTCTCTCTCTCTTCTCTCTATATATATGATATATATATATATATATATATATATATATATATATAAAGGAAAATTATGGTTTCAAGGGGGTTATACAATGGTTTTTTCGCAGGCTCGACCTTGAGCTCTTATTTTTTTATCGTTTTCTTTATTCTATGTCATTGGACCATCGTATCTGAGGTGATAGCCAAGTAGATCTCTACTTGTGTGGATGTCAATATATGATTTGTTACATTGATTTTCCTATGGTAAGCATTTATTTTGATCCTCTTGCTCTTTACTACTCACACTTGATATTCCATATCTTTTAAGTTCCACGATGGAGGAGTAGGTGGACTTTGGCCCAAAAAATCCACATCAGGTATCCATATTCGTATCACAACTAGAAATCAGTATTGTAAATGCTTCTGATCCATTAATCACTCCTTGTGATTTGGAATCCAAGTCATCACCTTTTCATAAGGAGGGAAATTTACCTCCCTTAGTTGCTAATCCCATTTTTTTAGGAGGCTTTCGGAGCACTACTCCTTCTTGACCAGAGTTTGCTTCACATGGCACAGGTTCCATTCCCCATTCCAAACAAGGCCTAAAACCTTATCGTGAGAAATCCATAATAGTCATAGGTGATGGCATTCCTCTCTTAGAAATCCTTATTATTCAAGAGAGGGATTTGGTGGGATGTTTTGTGGGTAAGATGGTTAGTCCACCAAATCTCAAGCACTGGTTATAGTCGAATTGGATGCCATTATTACGTGCCACTTCTAAATTCCATGTGATGATTCACAGCTGGTTCTATGTGATGTTATCTTCTGTAAATGAATACTTTGTCATTAAATATGAGGAGATTCAGGGATGCTCCTAAAATACATACCCTCGAGAGGCTTATTCATATCAATAAGTCTGATCTCATAATGATTTAAGAAACAATGATTACACAAGTCGATGAGAACACACAATGTATGGGATCTTTTACTTAAACCTCCATTTTTTTTGGAATCCTTTTATTATAGAAGAAATTAAAAATCGCATTGGTGAGTTCATCAAACTTGAAGAGGAATGTTATCTATATTATATATATATATATATATAATAAATAATATAAATATTATAAGAGAGAAGAGAGAGAGAGAGAGAGAGAGAGAGAGAGAGCTCAATTGGTCAAGTACCCATCACATAAGCACCTCCTTTACTATGAAAGGTCACATGGCCAATTCTCCTCACACCCTCAATTTTAGGCTCTGATATGATCAACGAGACTGATCCCTTCGGGTGGATCTACTTAGGACCGTTTTCGTGGATGTAATGGCCATTGATCTCCGGAGTCCTTGAGCCATATCCAATTGATCCAGGTGGATGTTGGTGGCCACCCACCTATCCCATTTGGATCCCCACAACTGTCTCTTTCAATTTTTCAGTTTCCTTAATTGTAGCACAATTTACTATTTTTAGCAGTTTTTCAGGTCCTGAACTTCCGAAGCCGTTTTGAGGCCCTAAACGACTTTTTTGGGAAATATGGGAGAAACATGGGTCCATGGATTGTTTATTCTCTTCCCAAAGTTTTAGTCCTCGAATAGATCTTTCTAACGAGCTATTGTGCACGTCAAAAGGAAATTGTATGCCAAAGTTATGACCTCGGGAAGTTGATGCACCAATTTACCTGAAACGGGGCCCAGAGTTTGGCGTTTCATCTCCTAGGGTTAGGCTTTTGAATGTTTAGGGTTTTCCATTGTTTCTCAATAATAAATAGGCCTTTGAGACTCATTGTAACAGAGTTCAGAGGCATGTAGCCGCCACATATCTTCTCAGGGATAAGCTACCATCGTCCTAGCTAGTTTATTTCCATTTCTGTTTGTAAGCATATTTCAGTGTTTTACAGTAATGAAATGAAGTATTATTCCCACTGCATCTTTGTGTTTATGGTTATTTCTATAATTTTTTTATGTTCTTGTTTAAATATGAATCAGTGGTATCATAGCAGTCTGTTTTTTCTCTGTTTTTCTTTGCATGTCCCCAAGGAGGTCGGGATATAAGGAGTTAGGGCTAGAACTATTCGAACGTTTGCGAGACCAACCTCGCAAACCCCGACGACCTCCCATGGTGGATGAAGAGAAAGATGAGGGGGAAGGAGATCCTATCAAAATCTTGCTCGAAGTAGCCCTCGAGCAAGAAAGGAAGGCGATGATGGAAAACTTTGCCTAGATCCTTTAGCGGCTACCCAAAGGCGATGCATCCACTTCCAACAGCTACTCTGGAAATGTCACACCCTTTAAGGTACAAGTTAATTTTGAAATCCCCATATTCGAGGGTCAAATAGATGCAGATGCCGTAGATAAATGGTTAAATCTGTTAGAAGGGTATTTTTCTATTCATGATTTTTCTAGTCGGGAAAGGATTATTTTTGCTCTTCTCAAATTAGTGCCCCATGTCAAGGACTAGTGGGAAACCTACTGCGAGCAGAAGGATGAAAGTACAGGCTCACTATTTTTAGCCGCACCCACTTGGAATTCATTATGGGATGCCATCAAGGAGTAGTACTACCCTATCAAAAGCTTTGAGGAAAAATACATAAAGTGGAGCACATTGTGGTACGGAAGGGATCAATATGTGCTGGAGTTCACAAACATTTTTCATACCCTTCACACACAGTTGGGTATCAAGGACTCTGAGCTGCATTTGGTACTCAAATATCGTGGCTGCTTACATAGGTACATCCAGGATGAGATGGAGTTCCTGAACATTTCCTCACTCGGCATGGCGTACTGATACACTATTAAAATCAAGCAAAAATTTAAATAGAAGAAGTGAGACTTTAGATCTGTGAATTCAAAGCAAGGGAAAGGCTTCCCCAAATCACAGAACCAAGGACAAAGCCAAGACGGGGCAACCCAAGACAGCCCATCGAATCTAGAAGAAAAGAACAACACCTCGAAGTCAAAGAAAGACACAGGAAAGTGGTGTGAGTTCCACAAGAGCCCCACTCACAACACGAGTGTCGGACCAAGCAGTCACTGGTGGCTGAGTTGAAGGCTTCAGAATTAGATGCATGTTCTGACCCTGAGTCAAAACATGACAAAGGGAAGCAGATCACAGACACAGAGCCTAGCGCCATTGTTGCCACCGCCAAGATCCAGAAGAATGAGCCTGAAGATCCAGAGGAGGGGAAGCATCTTTTCCACTCATATATGTGGGTGAAGGGTTCACCGCTGCAATTCATTGTTGACAATGGGAGCCAAAAGAACCTCATTTCAGCAGAGGTCGTGAAGCGGTTGGTCTTACCAACTACACCACACTCGTAGCCATACATTATCGGGTGGCTTCACCAAGGACGAGATCTACGAGTCCGCCAGTAGTGCCACCTTCCCTACAGGATCAAACCCTTCACAGATGAGGTATTGCGTGATGTTGCACCTCTTGATGTTTGTGATGTATTATTAGGCCAACCATACTTGTGGAGGCAACATGTTGTGTATGAGTCAAAGCCTCATGCTGTTATTATTTCTTTGGATAATTCATTATAAAGGATACCGGAGGTAGCCCCACCTACCACCACCTCTTTGATCAATACTAAGAAATGCAACAAGCTCATCTACCATACTAGGAAATTCATTTTCTGTCTAGTTCACTCCCAAAGTAAGGGGAAGATCATCACCATATGCATGACCCCTGTGAAGGGTTCCTCCAAGCAGCAGCAGCAGCAAAGGGATACGGTCATGATAGAGCATGGGAACAACTTCTCCTCACCCACAGGGTACCACACAAGTTTCAAGTGGGCGACAAAGTCTGCTTGCATCTGCAGAAAGAATGCCTTACAAGAGCTCATCAGAAGCTCAAACCACTCTGAAATGGTACTTACACCATTACCAAGGTTGTGGGAAACAATGATTGGGAGAACAACATTCCCCCATTCCTTCTCTTGCACTGAGTGTTCAATGTGGACTGCCCTCGACCATGCTTCCCACTATTACTATACACATCAGAGATTGCAGAACAACTCACCAGGCACCAAGTTTAGTAGATGGAGGAACTCAACGCAATGGGGACCATTGCTTCCTAATGGGGGAGGATTGATTCAGGTGGATGTTCATGGCCACCCTCCTATCCCATTTGTACCCCCACAACTATCTCTTTCAATTTTTTAGTTTCCTTAATTGTAGCACAATTTACTATTTTTAGCAGTTTTGCGGGTCCTGAAATTCCGGAGTCGTTTTGAGGCCCTAAATGACGTTTTCTGGGAAATATGGGAGCAACATGGGTTTGCGCATTGATGTTTCTCTTCCAAAAGTTGTAGTCCTCAGATAGATCTTTCTAACAAGCTATTGTGCACATCAAACGGAGATCGTATGCCAAAGTTACGACCCCGGGAAGTTGATGCACCAATTTACCCGAAACAGGGCCCACAGTTTGGTGTTTCATCTCCTAGGGTTAGGTTTTTGGATGTTTATGGTTTTCCATTGTTTCCAAACAATAAATATGCCTTTGAGCCTTATTGTAATGGAGTTAAGAGGCATGTAGCCGCCACATTACTTCTTAAGCACAAGCTACCATCACCTTAGTTGGTTAATTTCCATTTCTATTTGTAAGCATATTTCAATATTTTACAGTAATGAAATGAAGTATTATTCCCGTTGCATCTTTGTGTTTATGGTTATTTCTGTAATTTGTTGCGTTCCTGTTTAAATCCAGATTAGTGGTATCAGAGTGGTTTTATTTTTCTCTGTTTTTTCTTTGCATGTCCCCAACGAGGTCGGGATATAAGGAGTTATGGCTGGAACTGGTCGAACCTTTGCAAGACTAGCCTCGCAAACCCCGATGGCCTCCCATGGCAGATGAAAAGAAAGACGAGGGAGTAGGAGATCCTATCAAAATCTTGTTCGAAGAAGCCCTCGAGCGACAAAGGAATGCGATGATGGAAAACTTTGCCCAGATCCTTCCGCTACTACCCAAAGATGACGCATCGGCTTCCAACAGCTACTCTAGAAATGCCACACCCTCTAAGGTACAAGTTAATTTTGAAATCCCCAAATTCAAGGCTAAAATAGATGCAGATGTCATAGATAAATGGTTAAATTTGTTAGAATGGTATTTTTCTGTTCATGATTTTTCCAGTCAGGAAAATATTGTTTTCACTCTTCTCAAAGAAGCCCACCATGTCAACGATTGGTGGGAAACCTACTGCGAGTAGATGGATGAAAGTACGGGCTCAGTACTTTTAGCTACACCCACTTGGAATTCATTCTGGGATGCCATCAAGGAGCCATACTACCCTATCAAAAGCTATGAGGATAAATACATAAAGTGGACCACACTACGACAGGGAAGGGACCAAGATGTGTCAGAGTTCACAAACATTTTTCATACCCTTTGCACATAGATGGGTATCAAGGACTCTGAGTTGCATTTGATACTCAAATACCATGGCTTCTTACACAGGTACATCTAGGATGAGATGGAGTTCCTGAACATCTCCTCGCACGGCACAGCGTATTGATACGCTGTCAAAATCGAGAAAAAGTTTAAACAGAAGAAGTGAGACTTTGGATCTGCAAATTCGAAGCAAGGGAAAGGCTTCCCCAAATCGCAGAACCAAGCACAAAGTCAAGACGAGGCAACCCAAGACAACTCATCAAAGCTACAAGAAAAGAACAACACCACGAAGTCAAAGAGGACACAAGAAAGAGCTGTGAGTTCCACAAGAGCCCCACTCACAACACAAGCGAGTGTCGGACCAAGCAGTCACTGGTGGCCGAGTTGAAGGATTTAGAATTAGATGCATGTTCTAACCCTGAGTTAGAACCTGACAAGGGGAATGGAAAAGGGAAGCAGATCATTGATGTGGAGCCTAGCGCCACTATTGCTGTTGGGCTAATTTATTGACTAAATTAACACAAGTATTAATTATCAATCCGGGTTTGTAAAACTTGGAGGCAAATCCACTGTATATGGACATCAGATGTAATCAAGTTTAGAAGATAAAATTTGAAGATTTAAAGAAGTACATATTACAAATATAAACCTATTTTAACAATTTCTAATTCACTTATGTAATATATGAGGGAAGAGGCTCCTAACTTAGGAGAACCAAGTTGTCCTTCCCTACAATACTACTTTCATGAAGATAAATATAAGAGCACTAATTAACAATGGTTTATGATGCATAAGATGTAAAAGAAGAGGCTCCTAACTAAGGAGGTCCAAATTGTCCTTCGTCACAATCCTACTATATCACAATCACCATTGCTTCAAACTAGAAATGCAGAAATAACTTCAAATGAGAAATGGAGAATGAAATTCAGTTTTAGTTCAAGATCAAATAGAAGGGGAATTTAACTTAAATTCCTGTGTGTCCCTTCATATGTAGATTAGAATTAAACCAATATTCATTCAACAATCATCACACATCTAAATACATTTGAAACAAAAACTAGTCTATGAAAACTATGAAAATTGAACCAAGAAGTGTACTTAGCTTGGTGTGGGGGCCCTCCACCCTTGCCTTGCACACTTGAAGAAATATCAGCTACGAAAACTTTAGTAAATCAACCAAGCATGAACAACAAATTGGAATGAAACAAGTTCTTCAAATTAGCTCCCAACTCAAATTATACAAAAGTTACATACCAATTCCATTACAAAAGCCATCAAAGTCTTGGCTTTAAATAGAGGTTTAATGAAACAAATTGATCTATATTATCTCTAACACTCATATCTACTCATATCCACCTATTTAAGTTGAACTCATCCAATTCATCCCAAGAAATATGGTCAATCCCATAAAATCTCAAAACTGCCCTATTTCCTGGGGATTTTCTGGTGACTAGTCATGTTTGACTAGCCTTGACCGGGCCTAATAAAGCTTTTTCTGGCCGAACCAAGTGGAGTTAGCTTAGTCCTAGTTCCCAAGCTATCCATCCATGCATCAAAATCGAGCCCAAGTGTCCTACAAAATTGTCATCCACATAGCTATTACGAGAATTTCTGATTCAGTCCAAAATTGCACTTGAAACTCAATTTTCATAAAAGCTTCTAGAAGTTGCAAAATTAAAATTAAACACCTGAATATGCATAAAATACATCAAAATGAGATGGATGTGATGGAAAATGGATGGTAAATATAAGGATTAAGTAGGTTTCCCTAAGCAAAAATAGACCAAAACTGAGGGCCAACAATTGCCACCACTAAGATCCAGAAGAATGAGCCAAAAGATCCAGAGGAGAGGGAGCGTATTTTCCACTCACGAATGTGGGTGAAGGGTTTGCCACTACAATTCATTATTGACAATGGGAGCCAAAAGAACTTCATTTCAATAGAGGTCATGAAGCGGTTGGGCCTACCAACTACATCACACCCGTAGTCGTACAGTATCCCGTGGCTTCACCAAGGATGAGATCTCCAAGTCCGCCAGTAGTGCTGCCTTCCCTACAGCATCAAGCCCCACCTACTGCCACCTCTTTGATCACTACTAAGAAATGCAACAAGCTCATCTACCAGACTAGGAAATTCATTTTCTGTCTGGTTCGCTCCCAAAGTAAGGGTAAGATTGTCACCACATTCATGACCCCTATGAAGGGTTCCTCCAAGTAGCAGCAACAGCAAAGGGATATGGTCATGACAGAACAAGGGAACAACTTCTCCTCACCCACAAGTGTACCACACAAGTTTCAAGTGGGCGACAAAGTCTGGTTGCATCTGTAGAAAGAACGCCTTACAAGAGCCCATTAGAAGTTCAGACCACCCCGACATGGTCCTTACACCATTACCAAGGTTGTGGGAAACAATTATTGGGAGCACAACATTCCCCCATTCCTTTGCTTGCATAGAGTGTTCAATGTGAACCACCCTCAACCATTCTTCCCACCATTACTGGACTCATCAGAGATTGCAGAATAGCTCACCAGGGAGCAAGTTGAGCAGATGGAGGAACTCAACGCAATGGGGACCATTGCTTCCTAAGGGGGGAGGAATGATCCAGGTGGATATTGGTGGCCACCCACCTATCCCATTTGGACACCCACAACTATCTCTTTCAATTTTTTAGTTTCCTTTATTGTAGCACAATTTACTACTTTTAGCATTTTTTCGGGTCCTGAACTTCTGGAGTTGTTTTGAGGCCCTAAACGATATTTTTTGGGAAATATGGGAGAAACATGGGTCCATGGACCTATTTTTCTCTTCCCAAATTTGTAGTCCTCGAATATATCTTTCTAATGAGCTATTGTGTACGTCAAACGAAGATCGTATGCCAAAGTTACGACCTCGGGAAGTTGATGCACCAATTTACCCAAAACAAGGCCCACAACTTGGCGTTTCATCTCCTAGGGTTAGGTTTTTGGATTTTTAGGGTTTCCATTGTTTCTCAACAATAAATAGGCCTTCGAGCCTCATTGTAATGGATTTCAGAGGCATGTAGCTACCACATCTCTTCTCAATGATAAGCTACCATCGCCCTAGTTGGTTTATTTCCATTTCTGTAATTTGTTGCGTTCCAGTTTAAATCTGGATCACCAATATATATATATAACCTAGTGTTTCAATTTTAGACAACATAAACATCAAATTCAACTCGAGCTCCTAGTGGTTCATTCATCTAACCATATGCGAGAGCCACTTTTTATTCTAAGATGTTTTCTTCATAAATTACTCTCGATTATTTCATTTCCATGTAAAGGTCATTCCCTTTACAGGTAGATTCTCCTACTCCTCTTCTCCTACTCCTCAAAATATAGATACCCCTCCATGAGCCTTAGTAATTCTTGACAGAAGAGTTGCATGGGTATAGGTGGATGTTAGTATGAAGGAAAGTTTACTCAAGAACATTATGTTATGCTATCAAGGGAGAACTTGGATTCAACAATTTAACTATTGGAGACTACCCTTCAAGTGCTACGTCTTTCATAATGTAGGCCATTTAGTCAATTCTTATGTACGTAATGTCAATAAAACTTGACCTCCTAGGATGAAATGGGTTAAGGAACCTCTTGTTCTTAACACGAAAATATATTGTGAAAATCAAGGGAATTTAATGGAACAAAAAGACACATCTATTGCTTTCATTATGAAGATGCTACTAATAAAGGAACATAATATCAATTCCCAACCAGAGGTTTCAGGTATGCATTTTCTAAACTCTCCTTTCTATCCTTCTTTAGAAATTAAAATAATGTGGGGAATCATAAGGAAATCAATTTAGGCTCTGAAGAAGATTTGAAAATTTATTTGATAGCTTCAAAATATCCTCCGTCTATGATAATGGTTTCTTCATCTAGGTCTCCCGTCATTCTGTTAAATATGAAGATCCCTCCACCTCTGGTCAACTACTCTGATTCATTATCCCCTACTTAATTCCTTCCATGCAAACCTTCATTTCTATTCCCCCTAGGTATATGTCATCTATGTCCTTGTCATAATCTTCTCGCGAGGGGAAGATATCTTATCCCCTTTTATCATGCATGGATTGTAATAATGATTCTCCAATCTCTAGAGGATTAGCCTTAGACTCTCCCTCCATTGGACATGGTGATAGGAAATCTAACTTGTGTAAAGCTCAAAGTAAGGCTAAAGAGGATATACATAAAAGAAAAAAACCATGATTAACAGGGCACTGAGGATGAAACGCCCGCTATGGGGTTGTAAATGAAGATTTTTTCATTAAATATGAGGAGGTCCAGGGATGCTCCCCAAATACATACCCTCAAGAGGCTTATTCATAACAATAATTCTAATCTCATAACAATTCAAGAAACAATGATTAATGGTGATAAAGTTAAGGACATTGTAGCTCCATGGCTTCGTAATTGGTGTTTTCTTGTCATCGATTCCTTGGGACAATATGGGGGTTTAATTATAGCTTGGAACTCTTCTTTCAATATTCACTCGTCATCAACTAAACCACGATACATATGCATGGATGTGGAGGCTCTTGAATTAAGTCTTGATATTCACATTGTGAATATTTACTAACCTTATGTGGATCGCAAACCCTTTTGGGACAGCTTTGTTGTCACCATGATTTTCGACCTTCAACCTATTATTTTAGGTGGTGACATCAATTTCACAACCATGATTAGGGAGGTGCATATAAACATAGGGGAAAGACATCCACTAGAAGAATACTTCTCCCATTTTATTAGCTCTTATAATCTCATTGATATGGAACCTATCTCTCTCATTCCTATGTAGAGGCGTTCTAGGTCCAATGATGAAGCAATAGCCAAAAGAATTGATTGGTTTATTATTTCCATTTTTTTCTTTTCCCTTGACGTCAAAATGAAAACTTGGGTCAAAGTTGGCGGTATTTCGATCATTGCCTAATACTCTTGGAAATGGCTAAAGTCAATTTGAAATATCTTATTCCCTTTTATTTCAACCATGTATGGCTCAGAGAAGAGGATTATATTAAAATTTTAGAAATCTAGTGGGTTCCCCTTCTCTTGAATTGCTCTGATACCTTTTTAAGTATGAAATGACATAGAACTTGAATATGGTAGAAAATAAATCTAGAATTTAGGCTATGGAGTATCAAGCAAAGGCAGAGGTTGCACTTAAGGAGTTGGAACATAAGATTCATGACATATACTCCTTGAATGATGTAGGCCAATACTGTGATGCAGTCACCAAAAATCTATGTAATATGGAATGCAGGAAAAAGAGCTCCTCACCAGGGAAGAAGAAACATGGAATTTAAGAAGTCAAGCTATATGGATTAGAGAGGGGGATAACAACACCAAGTTATTTCATAGTTTTTCCAACATGAGGAAAAACATGAATACAATCTAGTCCATCAAGGATCAGAATGGTACATCCTTCACATCCTTTCAAGATACTATGAAGTTATGATCCCATCATTTCAAGTCTCGTTTTACACCGCATGATGGTTTTCATGTTTTGATAGTTTAGAATCTTTGTCCTTGTTTCCTCAATCCATATCAAATGAGATGAATGATGCATAGTCTATCGAGGTTTCAGAAGGTGAGCTCTTGAAATTTATCTCATGTATGTAAAGAGGTAACTACTTTGATCGATATGGATTGATAGTGGAGTTTTTTCAGGATTCTTTGATCTCATTAAAGAGGACATTCTTGAGGTCGTTAGAGAAATATTACAGGGCATGAGAAAATTCTTGGGATCTCTAAACTCGAATTTCATTGCATTGATCCCAAAAGTTCAAAAAAATGAATATTCAAATAACTTTTGCCCTATATCCTATTGAAATTTATTTACAAATTAATATACAAAATCATAGCCGCTATATTAAAAGTTATTCTTAGCAACATTATATTAGAAGAGTAATTTGGATTTCTTCACAACAGGAAAATACATGTGTAGAAATTTTGAATAATATGACACTTATTCACAGAGATTATCCTGATTATACACTATTTTCAGAATTATGCATAATACATAACCTCCTCTACGTTGATCATCAATTTAGCAGTATTAAGAAACAATCACATGCGCACATTGAAGTATCAATCACACATATCAACACAGTATGTACCCGAGGAAAGCATAAAGTTGAAAACCCCACAACTATCTGTATATTATATTGATTGAGAACATGTAACAATACATAGTACAATACTCCTTCCAAGTGCTCAGTACTATCTCCACCTGTTACACACAAACTAGCTCAGATCTGAATCAATCACTGGCTCAAATCTCCTCCGCTGCTTACCTACCTCCACTGCACAATCCTGCATGAGAATAGATGAGAATGGTCTTCCAAACTCGTATTCCCTTGGTTTATACCATGCAATCCCACACCTATCAGCAAAATATAGTGTGTGATACTATGCAATCCTCATTGGCAATCTCAATCCATGCATGTGCAAATCTCATGCACAACTATAGTCACATCTGACAGCTGTCCTGCCCTTTCACTCACCTCTAACACTTGTCTCCATTGAACTATCCATGCACTGAGTTAACTGATGTATTCCTCAGTTGATTCATGAGTTAATAATTAGTGAAATAATTAATAACTAATTCACATCACTCATCACTAGCTTATTTGTTAGTTAGACTAAATACAACTAGTTCAACTAAGTCAAACTGAACACAACTCCATCAAATCCTCAATCAACTCCACCAAACTCAATCACTTGAGTTCTAACTGATGTCCTTCATGCAATAGCTCAAGTAACCCATAAGAAAAGCGTATTTCCTTCACGTTGTTGCATGTGCCACATCTGTAGCTCGAACTGAAGTGCTCCAAGAGAATAAGATAATGTTTATAGTCCAAATATTATTAAGAGCTAATAATATTCGACTATTCTATTTTTAGCCTGACAGTCTAAAAATAGACTCCTCCCATATGTCTAAAAATAGAGGTCCATCTATCTTTACCAACATGACCAATTATCCACAAATAGCATCCTGCAACTCATAGACCATGATCCATATGTCTAAAAATAGACTTTGCGCCAAAAATAGCCTGTGGGCACACTTAGTGAAGGCGACTTCTTTTCACTAAGCTCCATCATCTTGTTGCATTTTCAACAACATGATGCAGACTCACTTGCTGAGGAAACTCTTTAGTCCAGGAAGACTAAGAATCTAAGTGTTGATGCCATTAAAATGAACCTATCTAAATCATATGATAAGGAAAATTGGACTTTCATGAGGCATGTACTAATCCATCTAGGCATGAACTTCAAGATGGTGAACTAGATTATGGGGTGCATCCAACCGACTAGTTTTGTTGTGCTCATAAATGGGTGCTCTTACTCCTTTTTCAGTGCATCTCAAGTGCTCCAACAAGGGTTACCTTTATCCCCCCTCCTCTTTTTATTAATTGTCAAAGCTCTTAGCAAACTCATTCATGGTGCCATAATTAAAGAGGATTTAAAAGGGGTGAGCATATCTCGATCTGTAGCCTTTTCACACCTCTTATTTTTGGATGACATTGTCTGATTTATCTCAAGTACCATCCTTTTCTTCCAAGTCTTAAAGTGCATATTGGATTGTTTCACATTAATCACAATAATGGTTATAAATTACCAAAAATCTTGTATGTGTAATGCCTCCTCCCACGTTTCCCAATTCAATATCCTGTTAGGGTAAACATGAGACAAAGAGTTACTATGACATGACCCAAAATCCTAGCTCCAATTAAGGTAATGGACCATACAACTAACCACAAACTGACAAATCACAACATGCCTCAGGGCTATAGGACACTCAGGGGCTAAGGAACCACCCCAGGTGATCAAACCCTAAGTTGGGGCTCCTTTTCATTGACCTAGACCCCAACCGCATGCATGAAAATTCTTGGCCTCCAAGCACAACACAACACTACCTAAGTGCAGTTGATGGCCTCCAAGCACAACACAACACTACCTGAGTGCAATTGTGACCCAACTTGCTCAGTTCAGAGGGTGAGGTCTTGAGATCTGAGACACAATTCCAAGCCAACCCCCATACCACTGCTTGAGACTCTCTAGAATAATACATGACATGACAATAAGGCTAAACATTCAAACTCAAGTCAAAAACTTGACCTAGACTAACTAGAACAAATTAGGAATTTTGTCAAACACGTGGTAAACATGTAAGCTACATGTCATGAATGCATATCTGGTGATAATAGCATGAGATTCATCTAAGAATCACCAAGTAGGATCTATTCCCTCTCCACATAGCTGCAACAACACTAGTTGATCCGTGCATTCATCAAACATTCATATATTCATAAAAGCATGTCAAGAACCACTTGTAATATACATCACATAACCAACACATAACCAATAAATAACCAACATAGAAACCATGCAAACTTAGCCATAATATCTCCAACATAATCACTACAAATACTCATAGATCAAAATAAGGAAATGTCTCATATTAACATATGAACAAACCATCCAAGTCAAGGACTTCCACGTACCACCCGACCATAGATTGGGTTGAACCAATTCTCTCTCTTTCATGCAATCACCCCTGCACCATATTCCAAGCATGAATGTGGGATCTCATGGAATAATAAAAACAAAACCAAACTAGGGATTTCAAAGGTCAAACCAGCTCAACCTGCAACCACAGTGATTCCACCTTCATGGTCGGATATCACTAACACCAACCAGTTTGGTCTCTAACCAAGTTGTCTAGGGCTCTAGGAACTAGTAACTCAACCCACAACCTTCTAAGACTCTAAATCATTTGTCCAGCCCGACTCTATAAACTAGTAACTCAACCTACCAAGGGATCTAAAGTGTTTGTTCCAACCTAGTTTCTAGGACTAGTAACTCAACCCAAGTTGTTATAGGGTTTCCAGAGCGTTTGTTCCAATCCACAGACATAAGGAATTATGAGCACCAACTAGAGAACAATCAAGTGGAAAAACCCACAACACCATGGTTATCCAAGAAATGGCAAGGTAAGGCTAAATCCATTGTCTTCCAAGAAAATCCTCCATGCTAATGAAAACACATAACCATAAAATCACATGCATATACAATGCATCCATAAATCATTAAGGAAACCACACATTCAACGCAATATGAAAATAGATATGTATGATATTTTGGAACTATACAAGATGATAAGATATTTGGAGTGATGAATAAAATTTTTGAACTAAGAAGGGATCTGACCATCCTAAATCAATCTTTGGTGGAATCTTCCAGTTACTAGAAACTTGTGATGAATTATTATCACAGGACTATATTGCATGAACTTCAGTATTCCTTGGAACATAAGTATTTTGTTTATGTTCTGAGCGATACAGGTACATAGACTAATTGAGATGTTTGTTCTTTTGATTCAGATGTCGATAAGGAGTTATTCTATTTTGATTTTCCCTTATCATGTGTGTGACAACTTCCTGATTTTCTTCAGGTACTGATGTTGTTGAGTTGTCTACTTAATCATCACGTGGAATTTCTATCGTTTGAACTGAAACATCTGAATACATCTTCACTTCAGTTGGATTTGGATTTGTCTGAACTATGAGATTAATGGGATTTGTGTTTGTTCTCTTTTCTTCGACTGGGGCTATTACATATGAAGAATTTGATACTTCTTTTTTGAGATGTTCTTCTAATTTGTTTTTCAATGATTTATTATCATCCTTAAGTTTCTTAATTTGAATGACTAGACTTTTATTATAGTTTTTAAGATGTAAGGGTTCTTTGGTTTCTGATTTGTCAACCTTATTTTCATTTTTTTTTACTTTTAAGATTCTCATCTTTTAAACACTTGATTTGTTCTAATAATTTTTTATTCAAGTTCTTTAAGCATAGATTTTCCTCTTCTTTCTTCGATAGACTTTCATTAAGATTCTTGTTGGAACTTTCCTTTTCTTGTTCTAATTTGTACTTTTTAGTTTTACACAATCTCACTTGTGCAAGTATTTTCTGGATATGATCTTTTAAATGAGAATTTTCTTCATTTTTATTGGATATGACCTCCTAAAGCTCTTTTTTCTTCTTTGATATTGTGTTTTGATTCTTTTGAGACATCAATTTTATATCATCTTTAAAGTCTTATGATGATGGTACTATCGATTCTAACTTCATTTTCATGTCTCAAAATGTGATCATATTTCCCTTACAAGAAAACATCAAAAACAATTTCTCTATGTTTAACATGAATGTACCCAATTCTTTAAACCAAGGTCAACCAAGAATTATGTCAACCTCTCTGTCATACATAGTTACAACAAACATTTGAAATATGTACTCATAATTATCTACTATCACTTGTAAATCATTAATTTCATATTTTTCACCAAAAATATCTCTTTTTTTGCCTACCTTGGCATCTGAAATTCATAGCTGATTATTTAGGTTTTAACCCTATACAGAAATTACCTGCACATGAATTCTTGAAAAAAAATAGAAAATATGCAATGGCGAGAAACACAAAAAAAAATACATAGATATTTTCCCTTAGATCCCAAAACCGAGACTATCAGATTGATTTTCATTATATTCCTTTCAATGTTACAATACATATATATACAAGTTGAAGAATTCATAAACCCCAATCCATTAACCATGGATTAGAACATAATTTCATTTCCTTTGACCGAATCTACAAAATACCATGGGCAGAAAACCATCATGCCCAAAACAATGTGCAAAACCCATGCATAAAACCATACGTAGGACCGACCCAACTAATACAGGGTCCAAAAAAAAATATCGAGCTATTTCCCCAAACCTCATGTAGGGGGTCTACCACCCCCTACAAACCCCCAAAAGGGGGGTTATAGCCCCCTACGAACCCCCTGACAAGGGGGACTACCACCCCCCCTACTTTGCTCATGGGGCTAGTCGTGGAAAGAATATAACACACACCCAACATTCTCCCACTTATCGTTTCTTTCCACACAGGAGGTCACAAGAGATTTTAGTCATTGGTCCAACCCTGCAACACCCATTCTCTCTACACCAAGAGAACTTCTCAGTGCTCACAGACTTCGTCAATGCATCTGCAACATTCTTCAAAGTGTCCACCTTCACGAACAACACGTTTTTTTCCTCAACCATATCCCTCACAAAGTGATATTGAACATCAATGTGCTTTGTCTTTGAATGATAAACAGGGTTCTTTACCAAGAAAATTGCACTTTGGTTGTCACAGTCTATCCTTATAGCTCATTGTACTAACCCCATACATGAACAAAATATCTACAACCAAATTGCTTCCTTTCTTTCATGAGTGGCTGCTATGTATTCTTCCTCTGTAGTTGAAACTGCCACTACAAACTGTCTCTTGCTTATTCAACTAACCGCACCTCCAAATAGGTTAAACAAACATCCACTTGTAGATATTCTCTGATCCAAATCTTCGTCCTAGTCTGCATCAACAAAACCATGGATGTCCAAAACTTGTCCAAACCCTGGTCTTCCTTGGTAGAATAGACCATAATCACTAGTGCCATGCAAATACCTAAAAACATGCTTCACTGTTGTCCAATGCTCGTTTGTCGGTTTTCACATAAACCTTCTCAATACAATGCTACATGTAAAATGTATGGTCTAGTAGAGACCATTGCATACATCAGGATACCATCTACAGTTGCGTATGGAACAGGTGACATGTCTTCTTCCTCTTGTTGTGTCTTCGGACACTGCTCAAGAGATAAATTTACACCTACAAGAATAGGAACCTTCATCGATTTACTATCTTGCATATTAAACCTCTGTAGTATTGTCTCGACATACTTCCCTTGGTTTAACCAGAGCTTCCTCTTTGTCCAATCTCATTTAATTTCCATGCCCAAAATATATTTTGTAGCACCAAGATCCTTAATATCTAATTTGGATGACAATAGGGTCTTTAATTCCTGGATAATTTCTTTGTCATTTATAATCAGCAACATATCATCCACTTACAAGGCCAAATAAATAACATGGTCACCAATTAATTTAAAATACACACAGTGATCCGCTTTGCTTCTGGTTAAGCCAAGTCCCTGTATAAGTGTATCAAATTTATAATACCACATCCATGGTGACTGTTTTAACCCATACAAAGACATTTTTAACCTGCATACCAATTATTTCTTACCCTTCACCGAAAATTCTTTAGTTTTATTCATGTATATCTCTTCTTCCAAATCCCCGTGAAGAAATGTTGTCTTCACATCCATCTCTTCTACCTCAAAATTAAAATCAGCAGCAATAGACAAAAGTAATCTAATAGAAGCTATCTTAGCAGCAAGAGAAAAAAATATCACCAAAACCAATTCTCGACACTTGGGAATAACCTTTTTTTACCAACTAAGATTTTTATTTCTCCACCTTGCCTTTTGCATTCATCTTCTTCTTAAACACCCATTTGCTTCCAATGGGTTTCCTTCTAGCTAGCAACTCCACCAGATCCCAACCCTCATTTTCATCCAAAAATGCCATTTCATGAACCATGGCCTCTTTCCAGAGGTTTCCATCCTCTGAATCTACTGCCTCCCTGACAGTTCTGGGATCATCATCAGTAATAGATAAAGAAAATTTTGAATAAAAAGTAGATGGATTATACCTTTCTGGCTGCCTTCTTTCTCGAACCGATCTTCTCACAACTGGAGTTTGTGGCTCTTCATCTTCTGATTCCTCTTCTACTGTAGAGTCTGGTTCTTCCTCCTGTAGCTCAAACTCTATCTTCCAAGGTTCCTTTGGTAGGAATTCATGTTTAATAACATATTTCACCTCTCTAAACACCACATCTCGATTGTACACAAACTTCCTTGTTTTTGGGTTCCAAATCTTATGACCTTTCAAACCATCCTTATACCCAATAAAGATGCACCTTTCAAATTTACTTGGTTCTTTTCCAATTTGGAACATGTACATATGCATCACATCCAAATACCCTCAGATGTGAAAGAGAGGGTTTCTTACCAGTCCATACCTCATGTGGAGACTTATCCTCCAACACTGATGAAGGTGATCTATTAAACAGGTAACATGTAGTCTCCACCGCTTTTGCCCATAGTTCTTATCATAAACCAAAACCACTGAGCATGCTTCTTGCCTTTTCCATCAACGTCCTATTCATTCTTTCTACAACTTTATTTTGTTGAGGTGTGTATGGAGTAGTATTTGGTCGTGATATATCCACATTTCTTACAGAACTCTTCAAATTCCTTCTTGCAGAACTCTCCACCATTATTTGTCCTCAACACTTTATCTTCTTCTCTATATGGTTTTCCACCAGAGCCTTAAATTCCTTAAGCCTTTCAAAGCCTTCAAATTTCTTCCTGAGAAAATATATCGATGTATTCTTGAAGAAGTCATTTATAGATGATACATTGTACACATACTTACTTAGTGATGGAATCAACACAGGTACAAACACATCATTGTGCAGAAGCTCTAATATCCCTTTCGCCCTCTTAGCACCAGAGGGGAAGCTCACCTGATTATGATTCCCATACACACAATGTTCACAAAAATAGAAATCCAGAGAGAAATTAGATATACCTTATACCATACCATTACCATGAAGTATTCGAAGGCCCTTCTCTCAAATATGCCAAGCCTTTGATGCCATAGCATAGTCTTTTCTCCAAAGTCCAATAATCTACTCCACTTTCAAGAACCACAAAACTTTTTCACCCATCAATAACAATGCTACCCAAAATCTTGTACAAAGTTCCAATCCAAACTCCCCGCATCAATACCAGCGCTGCCCTAACCACCTTGCAGGTATATTTCTCGAACACTTTTTTACACTTGCATCATCCATCCTTCTTACAAAAATCATATTTTTGGCCAATGCAAGAATATGCAAATCACCCGGAAGTGTTCTAATCCTTCCACCTTACAATTTTAGCTTGAATTTTCTATGTCTGACGATTCTAGCCTTCCTGTCATCCCCTAAGAAGACATCACCACCATCATATTTCTCATACTCGTGGAACCACTCCCTATGGGGTGTGAAGTGAAAGGATGCACTTGAGATAATCAACCATGCCTCATGATCTACATGTTTACTTGAAGAAGAAGCTAAGTACACATCCCCACCTTCATCTAAGGTGGTTTTCGCCCCTACGTAAGGAGCACCATTAGATCCCTTTCCTTTCTCAGGAGCTTTAGATCTACAGTCCTTTACGAAGTTCACTTCCTTTCCGCATTTCTATCATACCTTTACAGGTTTCCCTAGATATTTAGATCTCCCTCTAGATCTAGATCTCCCACTTGAGGAATTATTTATATTTTTGTTATTGGACCATCCTCATACAAACAAGGCATCTCCATTCTTTCCCTCCATATATTTTCATCTCATAACCTTTAATAGCAAGGATGAGATTATTTCATCAAACTTCAAGGTAATTGTATTTCTACCTATTGCAACAACTAGATTATCCCACGAATCTGGTAGAGAACATAGCATACTGATGCACTTATCTTCATCTAAAATTTTAATATCAACAGACAAAAACTGACGTAACAAAGTATTAAAGGCGTTCAAATGTTCTATCACTAAGTCTTTATTCTTCATCCTCAGGTTATACAACTTTTTCGATAGGAACGATTTGTTCACAAGAGACTTAGATTGGTACAAAGTCCCTAACTTGCCCCACAAATCATTTTTCATAGTTTCACTTGAAACATTCAAGAATATTGAATCTGAGATACAAAATCATTTTGTGCTCTTTTCTTTCTGATCCAACTTCACCTAGTCTTCACCTAACATTTGTTTTAGTACCCGGACTTACCACAATCCACTAATCTCTATCCACCAACATATCATCCATCTTGAGTTTCCACAACTAAGAAATTTGACCATTAAATTTCTTGATCTCTATTTTTCTACTGCTCACCATCTTTTTTCACCATGAGAATTGATCCCACATATCTCCCACTAAATAGGGTCTACCATGGGCTCGAGAAAACCCCCTTAGTAGTAAAGGCATCCCCTTGAAGTTGAAAAAACTTTGATAGTAAATGTAGGGTTTAACCCTATACAGAGATTACCTGCAAATGAATTCTTAAAAAAAAGAGAAAATATGCAATGGCGAGAAACACAAAACAGATACATAGAGATTTTTTCCTGGATCCCAAAATCGGGAATACCAAATTGATTTTTCATTATATTCCTTTAAATGAGGCAATACATATATATACATGTCGAAGCATTCATAAAACCCAATTCATTAACCATGGATTAGAACATAAGAGTAGTTCCCTTGACCAGATCTACAAAATACCATGGGAAGAAAAGCATCATGTCCAAAACCATGTGCAAAACCCATGCCCAAAACCATAGGTAGGTCCGCCCACCTAATATAGGGAGGCTATCGCCCCACTACAAACCCTCTGTTGCACCTGACGCGATGAAGGGGGAGTTGCTCGTGCCCCCCCCCCCAAACCCCTAGCTTCATGCGTGGGGCTAGTTGTGGAAAGAATATAACACACACTGAACATATTCACTAGATTAATATTTATGTAATTTTCCTCATTTCTTGTACTGATAATGATATTAACCTTTTTCCCTTGAATATTCCCTTCTAATGTAAATAATTCATGATGAGTAATTAAAATTCCCTTATAATAAAACTATCCTTCCTTTATTTCTGACTTAGTTTCCATTTTTCTTTATTGATAATCTTAGGTCAAAAAAACTTTAACATGAATGGTAACTAGCCTTTTTTTCCTTGAGAAACTAGTTTTATAACTTTCCTTGATTTTTTGGTGAAATAAATAAAATAAAATAAAAATCCTCTTATCTATATATATAATAATTACCTTGAGCCACAATGTATCGTACTAACTGTAAACACTTGTTATATATATAATATAATATATATATATATATATATATATATAATATATATAATATATAATATATAGAATTCTTAATGATTTATATACTATATAGCTTATATGACCTTGTCAACACGAAGGCCACAAATAGTGGTGACTGGGTGAAAAAATGACATGATGGTTTGAAAGATGAATTAACAGCAAAGTGGGGGTCCGGATGACAATTTTGTCGAGCAAAATTGGAATGGAAGTCAGCGACTTGAACTTTGTGTGACAAGGTTGCATGTGTCGGCAGAGGTAGCAACTATAGAAGGATTCTAACGATGATAGTTGGAGAGTGTCTTATCAGTAATGGAACAAAGTAGCACAGGTTGGTAGCATAGAAGAATCTGGTGTAATAGAAGAATCAAAGAACCAGTGTATGGAGATGTGGATGCTTTTTATACTGGATTACGGTTGGAGTGAGGAACGACAACTCTGAGGGCGAAAGACGGTGACGACAAAAGTGACTATGGGTGGTGGAGCAAGTTCGTGAAGGACTTGTTGAACAGAGAAGGCAGATATAGGTATGGACGATGGTCAAGGGGCCAATGTCTTGCTATCGGGAAACACTAGCTGTAGATTACCCAGGTAAGTCATTTTTTTATTATATATATATTTTCTTTTTAAAATGATAATACTTTTATATATGATTTTTTAATTTATTTCTTTTAAATATGTACCTTTTTCACATTTTAATTTATTTTCACTATTTTTATAAAAAAAAAATTAAATGGGCAAAGGCCTTATAGTGAAATGGAGAATCCCCAAACTATGTACAGAAACACTTCAATTACGACAACAACAACGTTGATGAAGATTTGATGGTCAAGAGCCGGTTCAGATTGACTTTGTGATGCGGTTAAACGACTAGAGGATCAAGAAACTCTGATACCAATGTGACGAACAAGGTTAGTTTATGTAGTGGAATACTCAAAATATCTGGTATATAAGAATGTCCATCATGGAACAAATAATATATTATATAAGAATATTTGAAAACATATGAGATGATAATTGTTACAAATGAGGGCCCGCTTATATACCTAGGAAAGTTCCCTTTCATGAATGGCCATGTCCCTTAGAGACATGCATCTTCATAACTAATTACTATTAAATTTCAATTATTACTATAAATTATTATTTTTATTTATTGTATTTATTTTATTTAAAGCAATAATATTTGGTGTTTCACTAATAACACATTACTTTAGGGACAATCTCTCCTTGAATTTGCCTATAATTCTACACATATTTGCTGGAATCACAACTTGAGTTGTGAACTTCAAAATGTAGGATAGTTAGAAAATGTCTATATAATCTATCTTAATCCCATATTTATCAAGGCTCCAAAGGGATCAAATCTCTAGAGTTGCAAACTTTTATAGCATATTGTAATCTTAAAAACAATTGTATTTAAAAAGAAAAATTGATTTCTCTTAACACTTGATCAATCCATAATTAAGATGCATCTATACTAATTAATACATACGACAATTATATTTTTTATAAGTATTTAAAAAATAACACTAAAATACAATAGTTTCATTTTTCCATTATAACCACATCCTTTTCAAATTAGAGATATTGATAATAAATGAAATTATTACAAATTATTATATTTTAATTACCATATAAAATTGAATATAGACGCATAATCCTTATTTTTAAAAAACATTAAGTATTAATGAAAAATGTTGTATACATTACTGAGTACCTTCCTTACCCATAGATATATTATGCATTGTATAAATGTGTGTGCATAATTACATCGATAGGCATTTTTCTCTACGAGTTTCAGGTGAGCAGACACTTTTCACCTCGACCAATAGAAGGACTTCATTTTTCTCCTCCTTCCAATTAGAAACCAACGCGTGGCATTTGATCGCTTGGCCTTTTCTCTATAATTTCTATAATTCTTCCATTCAAGTTCTAGTTTTGGGGTTTCGGCCTATGGTTCTTCTTCGAGGATTTTGCTATAGCCAACTGTGACTCTGATGTCACCATTAGTGAGGGAAATCAGGGTGAACAGTCCAATGGAAAATGAAAAGTTGATGCATGCCAATAAGATCTGTCAAATGTCAGGCAAAAAGGTAGTTGTAACTGTAGATTACGATTCTTGTTGCCATACGAATTGTGTTCCGTGTTTTCGGTCAATTGAAGTAGATTGTTGGGGGAACATGTATGGAGAATACCTGCAACTGTAAACGGGGCCTCGAGTATTCATCATTGTAATCCATAGTTAAACAAAAATATTAGTCAAGCATGTTAATGTGTCATTAAATGCGTGAATTTGACTAGAGAAAATATAGTGATTTTAGATTCACTCTATACGAAACAATATTAACCTCTGCACATCTATATTCTATGAATTAACACAAGTCTCGGTCCATAACTTCTTAACTTAACAATGACAAGAAGCATAAGTAACCTATTTATGTTGTGTAGGTAACTAACTAGTTATGTGCCTATATGCTTGAGTTGAACAATTATTTGTATTAGGGCCAACTCCATGAAAGCTTGCTCAAATTGATCATACTTTGATAAGATATCTATGGTATGTTTCAATTTTTCATTATTTCTTTAAACTAAACTAAACTGGTCCTTTTCATTTTTCATGGCTTCACTAAACTAAATTGAATTGAATCAAAAGTGAATCAAAAGAATTAGTTTGAACTGAATCATAATTGAATAAAAATAAATATTTATTGTACCTCGTAAGCAACCTTCTGATTCAAAAGAATTAGATTGAACTGAATCAAAATTGAATCAAAATAAATATTTATCATACCTCGTAACCAACCTTGTGGGAAGATGAGCATAGGCAACCATCCATCCTTCCTTCTCTCTCACTCCACCAAAAATGCTCCAAAAACATGCCAAAATGGGTCAATTTCATTATATAATAGAGGGAGTACAATATGAAATGGAAGGAATGCACCTCAGCTTTGCTCAAGGTAAACTACAAGCCCTAGGGGATGGAAAATCAACTTCCCAAATGTTGTAGAATGGCTTTCTTCCAGGAAGTCTACACAGGGTCTTATGGAACTACATTGTTGACTTGAAGAACTGGATATTTGACCCACTTCTAGTGCCCATAAAATTCTGCAAAATTAGCCCTGACCTCCTCTCACCAAACCTAAAAAATCCCAGAAAAGGTTTGGGCTAATTCGGACCTCCCTGAATTACCCTGTTTTGGAAATACGCCCTCCTAACCAAAGACTTCATCCCAATAGCACAATGTGCTAAAAATACTTCCTTATTCCTCCCCAAGTTGCTATAGAAATGCTTTGGAAAATTCCTTCTGAAGTGGGAGAGAGACTCCACCATGAGTTTCTGGCATGAACTAGATGAGCCCAAACAGCACGAAATCTCTCTCCAATGACTCCTTGTGCGACCCAAACTTGACAAATTCCTCTCCCTCAAACGTAGTCGCCTCCAGCCCCAAAACTCTCCAAAAATGCTAGTCTATCCCTGAAGCATCTTCTCCAAAATTCACCCAGAAAAACACCCCTTGGAACTTGCTAAAATGTGTGGCATGAATTAGCTTTTGCATCCTCCTTGGAGTACGAAATAGCCGAGGAAATTGGCTGAAGAACAATCTAAGAATCCACAAATCCCTCTCTCTATGGTAGTAGAATTTACCTCCCTAAGGTGGTACTCGAAGTCCACAAAAAGAAGGGTGAGTTGTCCCCTTGGAAAACTCTGTGCTAAGCAGCACTTGTGACCCAGCTGAACAACTTGACCAACAATGGAACAATGAGTTAACAAAAAAAATCCCAATTGTATTTATAATTTCCCCTTGCCTCCTCATGTGACTCCCTCCATCTAGCATTTTTGACTTCCTTTCCTTAGCAATTTGAGTTTCTTTCCGAGGGGTGTGTATTTCATAAGGGGGTGACCCCACATTCCACTAGCTAAATGATTTCAACTTCTCTTCCTAAATATTATTTCCAAAAACACATGGATCCCCTATAATAACAAAAAAAATGCAAAAATTGTGAATCTTTCATTAGCAAAAATTATTTGGAGACATTACAGTATAAGACTTCTGATGAAGCAAACCCCACAACAACAAGATAGTATACAGAAGATAATAGTTAAGGAAAGAGGAAAAGGGCAAATACAACAATTAGAGTTCAACAACAAATGATTAATAAAGAACGAACAACTAGAAAATAAAAGTTGATATCAAAAAGTTGACCTCATTTGATGGAACAATGTTCCATCAATGAGAACATACATATATATTAACTGCCTATGTTTGAGGCATTCATTTTAGGGAAATACTTGCATTGCCATTTTCCAATGAATTGACTGCAACTCGCTGAAACACTTTTTAACCACAAACAAAACCAAGCTGACCCACGGGATTCCTTATTTTATCATCATACAATGTTTCCTTATGCAACTTCCTCAACTGGACCCATGCCTTTCCCTCCACCCACCAATAAAACTGCAGGTAAATTCTCATCCATACCCAATTCCTTTCTAAGTTCAACCTGAGGTGTGATAAACCAACAACAAAATAATGAAACTCATTACTATGTTTTCCTTCATTATAGGAAATGCATGAAAAATTTATATCTTCTCACATCGATTCTGATTTGTTTTATTGCAATCTTCATAGACATTTGAAGTTGCAGTTGCAGAATGTACCTAGTTTTCATTTTCTCTACTTTCTTTCCATCATTCATTCATAACTTCATCAAGGCGTTGCTCATTTAATTTAATTTAATTACTTTAATTCATTTAATAAGGAAACTTAGTGAATATTTTACACACTTGATTATTTTGAATTAGATTCCAAAGAGAGTATCTGTCTTCAACTTTCAAGGTTGTTCGTAGGTATATCTATGGAAGAGTAAAAATGGTGAGAGGAAATATGATGACATAAAGTTCTAAGAGATCAAGGATCGCTAGTTATAAAATTAATTTTTTGTAATAAAAAGAGATTAATTTTTTGTAATCAAAGAGATTATAATGTTGCTATAAAGTAGAAAATAAAAGAAACTTTTGAACGATGTTTTAAAAATTAAAAGGTAGAGCATATGTTAGAATATGGACATGATATCTATTGTCACTGCATTATGAGTTTTTAGTTGATCAAAGTTGTCGAAGAGTGGTGACGATTGAAGCCATCTTCCAAGCTACAGGAGCACTCAAAGCCAAATCGAAACATCTCCATTACATAGTGCTTGGAACGAGATTTCCAACAGTAGGTGGAAGTCCAAAAACGGATTCCTGGATTAGAAGTTAGAGAAAATTGAAGATACCCTTTCAAAGCCAGAAAACAAAGAAAAATAGCTAAGGGTTAGGCTCATTGCAAATCGCAATCGGGAATTTTCTGGAACAACAGCAGTGGAAGACAATGAAACCTGTGATTGGTTCACCAATATCACAAATCGCAATTCGACGTTCGGGGGCCTATGGCACATAACATAGTGACAGTTCATGGTGTAGACCGTCAATATCACATATCAACGATCGTAAGTGCAGAGGGGTGCACACAAACACTTGGTCATGAAAATCACTGAAAATTGGGCTTTAGTGTTAAAAGCATTGGGAGGGGCGGATTTTATTTAACAAAGGAATTCAAGGAAAAACCAAGGGTGGATGGGCCCTTTTCTCTCTCCTCTAGGGGGCCACTTGGCAAAATCCTATTGGTCCTAAGAATCCACGGGGCAGTTGACGTCAGCATGACATGGCAGTATGGAGTACACGTGGCATGCTGATTTGGTATTTTCAGTGTCCTATGGGGGCATATCAGTGTGACATGTGTCACCACTTAGGGAGTGCCATGTGGAACTGACAACATCATCAATCCCGCAATCGATGATCACACAAAGCCAAGGTTCCTCCTACGTTGAAGTCCTTTCCAACTTGCGATTGCGATATGTAGGAACTCCTCGGACGCGACATTTTATATAATGGAGTTAAAGCATTGTTGGATCTGTCCCTTTCAAAGGTCGCATGCTCATTCAACTCCCCCCATCTATGGACAACCTAGATTGACTCTGTCTAGATCAATGGCTCCTAGGCCTTTTCACACCCCTCTCCATGTTTCCCTTCATCAGCAAGGGGGAGGGTCCGAAAAGCGGTATCCTCGCTATGCCCCTCCACTACGTGTCCCTCTCATATCATTTCACATGCTCCACCAACCCCCACCTCTACTTACCACTTATCTCTCATGCCCCACTATGAAAAGCACTCATCTTAATTACCCTCTCCCGCAGTGCGATTGCGATATCCTTAGTGGGTTTGATCTCGCAGATCGGCGATAACAAGTATCAAAGGGAAACACCAAAGGTAACCAGGGTCGATGTTGACTAAAGTGAACAAGGACTTTGTAGCTCGCGAAGAATTGATGATCCAGCATGGTGCCTCCATACAGAGGGAAAACGAAGTACCGCTAATGGGTCTCTGCTTCAGTACTGCGGCATGAAACTGATAATGCCTACTCCCAGCTTAGAAGGATGAATGGTTCAAGTACTATAGGCAGAAATGATGAGAGCCGGCTAAGAAACACAAGAGGCCATACCATGAGGAAACTACGACCTGAAGTAGAAGCAATCACAGGGATGGGCATGAAGATATTTTGTTAACATTGTTCATTTGATTGACTGACTGATTTGTTATCCTGTAAATGTGTCACCCTTTAAAGAGGCAAATAATATTTTGTAATTCTTTTGGGCCACAGAGCCATACCTGACCGAGACCGCTAGTTAACCTGATAGCTAAGACTCGACCGGATGATTTTGATGTAATTAATGTTCAATGCTTCCCCTCTCCAGATAAATAGGGGGAAGCAACACTTCACCAAGGTTCAAAAATCCTAAAGAAAACACTATATGTTATTTTCAGATTGTATGTCTTTATAATACAGATATTTCAGATTATCAAGGAAATGGCGATGATTACCCCTTTGAGTGTTACAATATATTATCCTTCTATTTAAAACCAATTATGTTCATGTTTCTTCTCTGAATTCATGCAACCATAACTACTAGAAATATTTCATATTTCCTCAGAGATTCATTTGTATGATCTATTAATGCATGTGTCTGTATGGATTATTGAGATTATATCTTTAAAATCGCGTTGCATGAATCCTAGCATTCACTCTCTCTTATTTCCATTATATCTACCTTTAACTCAGATAAGTGTAGAAATTCTTGATGCATCAAGCTTTACATGATAAGTTTAGGATTCTTGATGTTTTAAGCTCTATACGATGAGTTACTCCTTCCCCCTATCCTCTTTCATAACTCTACAAAAGCTTATTAAACTGTAAGTCCTTGAACTACTTGGCCTCCACTATTTTATACATATATTTCTACGATTTGTATATGTGAAGAAATTGCATAGTTCCATGGCTTACTCCTTTAGATGATTGAACCAACCCATTCCACTTAAATATATACATTTATGAAGTATATGTGATGTCTCGAATCTCTTGAGAATCATACAAGACACTTAGAACCTAGATGTGCCCAGGCACTAGTATTCTAATCACTATGACGTTGTATCTGGGAGTGACAACAATATCTAACGAAAAGTTAGTTTTTGGCATTAAGAAGAATCTTCTATGTTAACGAAGGTGGTGTTTACTTTGGATGGTTTCCACGAAATCTAAACATTGATATGCATATTTCTATGTACCTGACTCTCCCCTCATATCATATTTGAAAATACATCTGCAAAATGAAAATGGAAAGATTATATATATATATATATATATATATATATATGAATATGAGTTTTTTCCCATGGATTTAATAATATACTATTGTTATCTATCAATATCTACGCATTTGTGATTACTTAGTTGCACGGTATTTAAAGTAGCAACAGACCAACGTACCAGTTCTCGGGTACTCTAGAGGAGTAAAAGTCAAATTTGTGTTGTAACTTTTCCCATCTCTATTGTTCTTCATCAGACCAAAGAATGAAAGCCTGGGATTGCCATCTGCCAAGCTACAAGTGTCAATAAGAAACTAAGGCCACTGGAATCAATAAGAAAGAAAGTTGAGACATTAATGTTTTCATAAAGTTATTGAGAAATGATTGCATGGTCAAACACAACTCTATAAGTATTAAGGTCATGATAGAGAGTCATTCCTTTGCTTCTACAACATTCTAATGAGTGTGCTACGTGTGTGCAACCCTTAAGCACATTGCCCACTGCATAGGCTGCACCTCCCCTCCATTGAAGATATCAAAATGATTAGAAGGTGTGAACTTCATTGAAGTTTATCATGCATAGAAAAGAAGAAATAAAAGTGTAGAAACAAGAAAATTTGCAAAAACTAGATTTCATTTAGCAACTTTTCTTTACACTTCTACAACACCATTCAAAACTTTAAAATGATTATATAAGATTAGAAATTAAAAACAAATATGAATAAAACTAGATCCTCTGGTATATTTCAATAATTAAACAAAGCTAAATCCTATGATATATTTCAATAATTAAACAAGCTAGTATGGTTGTAATATAAAGAAAATTGACAAATTGAAATATAATCCATTTTTAATGAAGAAACTTTGCTCCCAACGGTTAGAGGATTAGTAAAATAATAATCTAATTGAAACTTGAAAAAGTGATCCCTACACCAAATGATAATGAAACAGAACAAACATTGAACATGGTTGCAACAACAAAATCCATCAATCTAGAAAACATCATTTGCCATAAAAAACTCTCGGTGCCATGAGAAGTTAGATCCAAAGACTTGTAAAGCTACCAAGAACACATATTTAACTATGGCTCATAAGGCAAAACATGACCATTTATTCAAGTGGCCAGCTGTGAGTTTCAAGTCTCAGCTTCATCTTTGTACTACTATAATTTATGTCCATTGAGAGGTGATCAACAGTCCAAAACTAGGCCATTTTTTGTTACTTTCAATCTTCGAAAATAAATATCAATGAACGGGCAGTTGCTAATAATAATTCCCTTGTGATATTGTCTTGAATTTACAAGGCTAGATATTTTGTTATGGACGTTTTCTGGATTGTCCATATGTATGCTTACTGAGGAGAAAATTCTTGATCAATCTTGGCATCACTGTCATGATAGTATCCAATAGAGTTTGGATTATGAATTTAGTAATAAGTGATAGCTCAAGGGCTGAAGTGAGAAGTGGTTCAGTCAAGAGGGGCTTATGGCAAAGAACATTAACTCATTCCCTATGTAATCATGTAAGTTTTCAAATGAAATGCCTACAAGCAAGGACTCTTTGTATTTCATATTCATTGTCAGATACCTTGTATCTCTTCTTGTTATCTATAATAAGTCTCTTCATTATGTACACTTCCAGTGCAAGGTTACACACTAGTGATTATTGGCTGTCATTTTATTCTTTTTTATATATGGGGACTTTTAGTTACTAATTGGTATACCCTAACTTTGTGAATGTATTGTTGATTGTAAATTATATAATTCACAATCAACTAAATATATATGACAACAACAAGATTTATATATTTATTAAATGATTTACAACCCAGAGAATTCATTACATACTCTTCCAACCGCCAAATGTCTCTATTTGGAAAGTTTTTTGGTTTCTCATTGACAAGAGAAACCTAAATTCCCCATTCATATTCTATATAAGAAATCCTTGCATAAATGTTTTAATTGCCAATCATGAATCTAAGACACCTCTATCAACACCTTGAGATTGCCAATATCCTACAAGCATCGAATTTATTTCTCTTCCCCTCTATAGCATATAATGTGTAACAAACAAATGTTCTTAAACGGAAGAGATGCTTTGCTAGAGTGCCATTTGGCATATATTCAGCCGCAAGCAAATGCTCATTACCGTCACAACAACATCCTATTAAAGTTACCACTCTCTTAGTCTCTCATGGCGAAGTTGATCCACAGCTCTTGCTTCCTCGTGCACCTGGAAAATTTTCCTAAATAATGTCATAATAAACATGGGAAGAAAAATTAAGTTTCATTAACCAAATTTTAACTCGATAAAATAAATGAGTAGAATAAATGCAAAACAACTTCAGAAAAAAAGGAAAAAAACTCATTAATGCAAACCTATGTTGCACGACAAAACACCTTTAGAAAAGAAAGGAAAGAAACTCGTTAATGCAAACCTATGTTGCACTCGACCGTGCCCCCTAAAAAACTCATGTACCTTGAGTTGTGGACATTTAGGAAACGTCTTCAAATTGTTGGGGAGTCCATTGGTGATTTTATTGGGAAGTTTTGGGTATATTTTAGGGACGTTCTAAACAGAATTTTGGGACATACAAGAAGGATTTCTGGAATTTTTTGGGCAAATTTCGGGGATAATGTGGACATATATCTTCAGTTTTGACAATCATGGACATTGATGACTGGATAATATAATCACTTTTCCCATCCATTACTTTGTGTTATGCCGAATCTAAATCTGTTGTATAAGTTGTAGCTCAAAACATGTGTTTTGTATGATGATGAGTTTTAATTGGATTTCTAGTCATATAAATATTGTATTTTCAACGACAAAATTACAATAAACAAAGCCTCTATGTCGAGAAAACAGGAAATGCAACATTACAAATGGCTGATTCTGGTCGTTATTGCTCATACTTTTTCTCATTTTTCAAGTCATCTCAACTTTTACATATTGTGAAGGGTTTCCAGGAGTCATTCAACTCCAACACTTCCACCATCCCAACCTCAAGCATTGTGAAAAACAGTCAGATAGTAGTGACTTGGATTGGATACTAAATGTTTGAATAAATTCCTATTTAATCACCTTGTTAATGAAATATGAATATAATATTTTTATAGAGTCAAAGTATTTAACCATTGTTTTGAATACAACTATAAAAGTTTGAAAAACCTCTAGAGAAGGGAATGAATTTTACGTTCAGTATAATCATCATTGATAAGAAATATGAAGGAAAGCTACTATAAAGACAATTCTGCAAATCTAAAATAGTTACACTTAAGTTAAAGCCAAACCACATTTTACTAGAGTTTAGTGGCCAATAATGGAAAGTTACTCTACCCTTTTTAAGTTTCAAGCCAAAATAGTGTAAAGCTTGTGGATAATACTATATAATATACCTTGTTATGCTTATAAACTTCAAGCAAATACAGATGCTAATAATGAATTCTGAAATATGTATATGTGTTATCCCCAACACATCGTCCCTTGAAAAATTTGAGTACACTCTAGCCGTCCTAGGGATGCGTCCCTTGTCCTTGGCCCTGTCCCAACTCTTCATTTATCCTCAAAACCACTGCAACATAGGGGAGAGATTCCTAATGTTGTGGAGGGACCAGTAATTGATATAGTACTGGTCCCACCAAACCACCAGAAATTGATGCTTTTGCAACCAATATTTAAACAAAGATAAATAACATTAAGTATAAATAAGTATTAATTTATGTCCAAAATTTCCCCATACATTGACTGGGCCCACAACTATCCATAGATAGTATCTTAATACTTAAGAGTGCAAACCATATTGACCCAACTAGAAAACAGATAAAACCATAAATGCTTCCAAAATGGTCTATTCCAGAAGTACAAAGTAGCAGTCACTTCAACCCCCACTCATCAGAACTGAAGCTTTGTATCCCAAATAAATATCCATACCTGCACATAATAAAAGGGAATGTATGTCAGCCATAACTATTGTGTTTTTCAACAACTAAACCCCCTATGCTCAATAAATGACACCCAACCCAATAACATTTAAACCCACTTTGTTCAATAAATGACACCCAAACCCAATAACTGCAATAAATGACACCCAACTCACTCTATTTCTCATTAAAACAAATCAAAGCACATGGATCAACAAATAACAAATTCCGAACCATTATATCACATCAAATTAAATCCAGACCACACATTCAAAATGAAGCCATTGCAATCCATGTCCATCCATGTCCATCAATTAAATTCAAGTGCCAAAAACTATAAAAGAAGTTCAACCACTATTGAAGTCGCATCTTATGCTGTCAAACTATTCAGCAAACTTGAAGACAGAACATCACAAAATAGTTTCCAGTATATCCAGGTTAGTTATATCAATTACAACACATTTTTCTTACAGTTTTGTTTTCATTTATCGGAGTTCTTACAGTTTCAGTTCTTACAGATTCAATTTCATTTTCATGAAAATCAACACACAGCCTACTGTTCTATTTCACAATTCACCTTCTTATAGATTCAGAGTCACTTTCATGAAAATAAACACACTACCTACAGTTCTATTTCACAATTCACCTATTTCTATTTCTATGTTCAGACTTATAGACATATTGATGTGCCTGACAACATTTTATTGAAAAGCATAATCAAATGACTACTACTTAAGAAGAACCCACATATAACCAGGAGGATCAGACGAAAACAGACTGTAAGGAAAATACTGTTAAGGAGCACTGAGATATAACCACAAGGATATGACAAAAATAGATAGTAATGAAAAGATTGTTAAGGGGAACCGAGTTATAAGATGAAAACATACAGTAAGGATAACATCATTGTCCATTTAGATGAAAACATACTATAAGGAAAATAGAGTCCCTAGAACAACATTTATAATTATGATCCATCCCGAGGCACTAGTCATCAGAATCTATGATTGGTATTATGAATGATCGGAACCAATAATAATTGAGGCCCCTCACCTCATCAAATGCAGCTATCACCTGGGCTGTGGTCAAAGGACAGGTTTGGAGAAAGGGATGTTGAGGCAAGAACTCTATTTGTAATCTTCGACTTCTATAATAATACATATTCCAATGTCACCCAATCACTTACATAAAACAACAAAACAAGAAAAAACAACAAACAACAAAACAATATTTTAAGTAGTCAAACCAAACAAGAGCTCTGTTGGGAAATGCATAACAAAACCAATCAATACAGTCATGGTATTTTAAGTGTAAAGACAAGTTATCAAAACAAAAATCACTAATAATTTTGAAGAAATACAACAAAATGATTCTGTATATTTGATTTTTCAAGGATATTAACTTACATGTTGATAATTTCCTGTAATAAAGCAGAAGTATTTTTTCCTCGTATGAAAGCATAATTTACAAATATTCTAATGTCTAAATGCATGCAATAATTTTATAGGTTGTTGCATCTATAGAAAAAGGAAGTTATGTTGCTCATACAAGGAGAAGTGGCAGGAGAGTGACAAGGGGTGTGCAGCTGTGATGCAGATCATCTGATGAGGACAGGACAACTGATGTCAATGTCAACAATGCCCCAAGGAACATTGTTGAGGATGACCATGTGACGGAAGTTGATGTTAACACACCATCAGCCACAGAACCACCGTCAAGAACAATCTAAGGGGCAAGTTCAACTAAAAAGATCAGTGTTATAAGAGGATGGACAGAAGAACAAATGTTAGTTGTAATTGACGACATAGAGTTTAATGGATACTAAGTTCAGGCATCTGCAAAAAAACATGGTATTCCTGCCTCATCAATACATTATTGGATAAATGGACTGACTCATACAAAACGTAGAGGACCTCTTACAGTTATGACCGAGGAGGAGGAGGCCGAGGTGGTTGAGTGGTGTAAAGAGATGGCCCAATTGGGACATGGGCTAGAGTTGATACAACTCAAATCCATAGTTGCTCAAATTTGTCAAGGGAGGCCAAACCCATTCAAATATGGGATTCCTAGTAAATCATGGTGGTTTGGGTTTAAAAAAAGGCATCCAAAACTTGTATTACATACTGCTGAGGGCCTTGACAAAGATAGAGAATTAAATTTGCGCCCTGTAGTTGTGCAAAATTTCTATGACACACTTTCTAGTGCTTACGATAAACATTCTTATGGAGCAGACCATATATGGAACTGTGATGAAACAGGTTTACAGGTAGGGAGGAATTGTGGCATGCAAGTAATTGCCAATAGAGGGAGTTCAAATGTGCCAAATATTTTTCCTAAGAGTAGGGAGTGGATAACTATTTTATGTTGTGTCAATGCAATTGGTACTTCAATCCCAGGATTTTATTTATTCAAAGGTAAAAATCAACTGAAAAACTATATACTGAACTGTGACCTAGGTGCATGCATGGCTGCACATCCCCATGCATGGATGACTAAAGAAATATTTCTATGTTGACTTTTTCACTTTGCTGCATCGGTACCAGATGGCATCTCGCCTAATAACAAACACCTATTGATATTAGATGGCCATGGGAGCCACATGGTTGTACAAACAATTAAGGAAGCAAACAATTTAGGCATCAACCTGTTGACATTGCAAGCTCATACCACTCACAGACTGCAACCCCTTGATGTTAGTTTGTTTGGCCCTTTCAAGAACTATTTCAGGTCGGAGCACGCTGCATGGATGGGAAAGAATCCAGGGATTGAGGTAAAAGGTTCGAGCTAGCAGAGCTTGCAAGTAAAGATTTTAAAAGGGCTTTGACACCATCAAATACCAACGCTGGCTTTAGGAGGACAGGAATCTAGCCACTGAACTATGATGCTCTTATGCATGATACTGGTTGTAGCCAAGCATTTCATGTGGATGGTCAGGAAGAAGGGAATGCCCAAGAAGGTGTTGAAGTGCAAGAAGTAGATGACCAAGATGATGTTGTTGCAGCTGGTAATATGATTTCCCTATCTCAAGGACACTTATATGTTGAAGATGATGAAACTGTATGTGGAACACAATATAACCATGAACAAATTCGCAGTAACATGGAGATCGTTCCACCAACTCAAGAACATGAAACTCTTGTTGCTGATATTGTTAATGACATTGTTGAACATGCAGTTGACAATGACCAATTGATATCACCAAGCCAAGTAACCCCGCCTTCATGGCTAGCAGAAGCAATGATTAATATGAATGCACATAGTGTCTCAGCAATCAATGAAGAAAGCATGAACGTGCCCTTACAACCAACATAATTGAACAGTGAAATTGTTCATTTTTTTGTAGACAATAGATCAATGGAAGAAGATGAAGCACATAATGAGGCATCAAATGAAGATAATGATATAGTTCAATCAGTTCCATCATATACTAAAAGGGAAGTACCAAGCAATGACATACAGGTGGGAGGGGTGGAGAAGACACTTGGCCGGTTCCTAAAGCTACCAGTAGAGAGAGTATCAATGAAAAAAAAGGCAAGGTGCACTGGGTAGTCTTCGTCTGGGCCAAATCTCATAGTTACTCACCTCAGAGGATTATATAAACCTGTTAGTTGAGTCTGAAAAAAAGAAATTTGAAATGCAAGAATTAAAACAGAAAAAGAAGGATCTAGTCAAGGAGAAGAAGGCAACAAGGATTGTTGTAGTACAATGTCGAGTAGATGAAAGAATTGAAAGAGATAAATCAAGGCAAGTTAAGGACCAACAAAAACAAATGGCAAGACAGGAAAAGGAAAAAATAAAGGCACAACAAATGCTTGAAAAGGAACAAGGGATGATCAATATGGTTGACAATGATACAAGAATAGCTGATGAAACCAGGATTATTTCAAACTCATTGGACTCCATTGCAAATAATACACCATTATTCCAAGATCTCATAAACATTGAAGTGCCTCACTATCAAACTGAGGGTTTCCCCACTTGCCTTATCCCTACCAGAGTTGGTGTCAATTCTATGTATGCTCATTACACACCTCCACTTAATGCAGGGGTCAGTGCAAATGTGAGGTATGGGTACTCAATACCTCCATGGTTAGAAGCTGCAAATTGGAGTCAATCATATGGCAACAATCAACCATTTCCTAATCAACCCTTGACAGGTAGGTCAACCTACCTAGCTCAAGAAGGTAACTCGGGGAATTTTGGCACTCAAGATTCTCAGGGCCATAAAGAATAGGGGTGTCATATGTTTTTGGTTGTAACCACATTATGATGTGGATTTTGGATGGATTGTATCTTTTTCTTGTCACAGAATCATTTTGGCTTACAACCTAGGTTGTTTTATTTCATAATGTGTGTGACATTGTAGCCAAAATCAATTTTAGAAGGAACATCTATAGTCTATTATAATGTAGAAATCTTACAAGATTCTCAAGTTCATAAAGAAAAGGGGTGGCATATGCTTTTGGTTGTAACCACATTATGATGTGGATTTTGGATGAATTGTGTCTTTTTCTTGTGATAGAAACATTTTGGCTTACAACCTAGGTTTTTTTATTGCTTTGAAACGCTAAAAACATTATGGTTCTATCCATGTGTCATCTAAATTACATAAAAATCAAATTGCAACCATTGTTCTCAATCTTCATTTAATATTCTTGCACAATTTGAGACGTGCAATAGATTTGAAAGAGAAATATACATGTTACATCCTCTGCATGGAACTAGAAGTGGCTCACAGTGCTTTTCCTGTAAACTTGAATCATACACCAATCCTGTTGATATGTTTACTATACTGGTCCATTCATGGCCAATTACAGCAAAAAGCCAAAAGGGAGAGGTCTAGCTTGTATACCCTAAATACCACTTTGTAAAATGACTTTGACAACAAAAAACTAAAAAACCAAAAGGGACAAAGGAATTTAAAACCTAAAAAGAGGGACATGTCCAGAATCAAATGACCATCCAGGAATTCATGAGCGAAAAGCTCTACCTTGGAGGGACAAAACTTCCTTAGAAAACTTATATGTCTTTGTGTTGATTCCCATGAAAATATGAGAAGCAAATGCTGCCTTCATATCATATATGTGAACCAAAGCCTGGAGCATAATGGAGATAGAAGAAATGAGAGGAGTTTAAGTGAAGAACAATTCTTACTCCACACCGAGGAGGATGGCCTTGACTGGCCCCATCAAGAAACCCCCAAAGGATCTCGAAATCCAGAGGATGCATAATAGGATTGCTAAACTTTTCCTGCTTACGATCATACTAATATTCTCTTGTCAACTTCGCTATCATATATGAAACAAATTCCATTGGATTGGTTTGTTTTGGAAAATAGTTTGACCTCTGCCCTAAAAAAAGACAGATTAAAGAGGACAAATACCTACTTAACTGCTTGGGATATATCAATTTTTCAAATGGTGAGGAAAGCTGAAGAAATCATCCACATCCACAGAATCTCAAAATCACTAATCGACATGCTTACTAAGTTCATTCACATCCACAAGCCTATCTCCGGTCCATTCATGGCCAATTACAACAAAAAGCCAAAAAGGAGAGGTCTAGCTTGTATATCCTAAATACCACTTTGTAAAATGACTTTGACAGCAAAAAACTAAAAAACCAAAAGGGACAAAGGAATTTAAAACCTAAAAAGAGGGACATGTCCTGAATCAAATGACCATCCAGGAATTCATGAGAGAAAAGCTCTACCTTGGAGGGACAAAACTTCCTTAGACAACTTATCTGTCTTTGTGTTGATTCCCTTGAAAATATGAGAAGCAAATTCTGCCTTCATATCATATATGTGAACCAAAGCCTGGAGCATAATGGAGATAAAAGAAATGAGAGGAGTTTAAGTGAAGAACAGTTCTTACTCAACATCGAGGAGGATGGCCTTAACTGGCTCCATCAAAAAACCCCCAAGGGATCTCGAAATCCATTCATGAGGAGTTTATGCTATTTGAAATTTATTTTTAATGCATTTGAAACTTAAGATATTCAAAAATTGTGTAGAGTTTAGAAATAAAAATATTCAAAAATCGTGTCAAGTTTACAAATAAAAATTACGACTGCCAGTAACAAGTTTCTTCTGGACAAATAAGTATGATACCATTCCAAACTTCTGTTTAATATTTGACTAAACATGTCTGAAAAAAATATCCCAAAACATATAACACTTAAACTACAACCTCCCATAACATATAATAGTTTTGTGTTCAATATTTGACTAAACATGTCTAAAAAACAAGCTTCCAAAACATATAACAGTTAAATTACAACCTCCCAAAACATATAACAGTTAAACTACAACCTCCCAAAACATATAATAGTTTTCTATTCAATATTTGACTAAAAAGTCTGAAAAACAACCTCCCAAAACATATTACAGTTAAACTACAACCTGCCAGAAGTGTAGCATCGACATAAATGGCAAGTGGAGTAGGGGCGGCATGGGTGGTCGAATGGCACTAGACGCCTCCAAATCTAAAGAATCCTGTCGTTTTCTTTGATGTAACAATAGGCACCATTCCAGCCGAACGTATTAAGATGGAGCTCTTTGTCGATGTTGTTCCTAAGACAGCTGAAAACTTTCGACATTTTTGCACAGGGGAATACAGGAAAGCGGGCATTCCTATTGGCTATAAAGGTTGCCATTTTCACAAGGTTATTAAGGACTTCATGATTCAAGCTAGTGATTTTGTGAAGGGAGATGGCAGCGAATGCATCTCTATCTATGGTAGCAAGTTTGAAGATGAAAACTTCATTACTAAACATACAGGTCCTGGCCTTCTCTCTATGGTATATTCCTTCTATGGAAAGTGCTTAGCAGCAGGCAAATAGTGGGCCTAATACTAATGGATGCCAGTTCTTTTTAACTTGTGCAAAATGTGATTGGCTGGACAATAAGCATGTGGTTTTTGGGAGGGTACTAGGAGAAGGAATCTTGGTTTTGAGGAAAATTGAAAATGTCCAAACTGGGCAACATAATTGACCCAAGTTACCTTGTGTTATTGCTGAGTGTGGTGAAATGTAACAACCAAATTCCTGTCAATATTGTGTCATGGGATGATTTATTTGCTCATGGATGTTAGTTCCATAAGCCTCAGTTTTATCTTTTGTTTCGTTCCCACGATGAATTTTTAATGAAATGAGGAGACGACAAGGTTGAAGGAAACAATAGGCAGAAGGAGGAAGGGACAGCGGCAAGGAGATGGAGGAAGAAGAAAGATAGGGGCTGAAGCAGAGGGAAGGGAAGCTGCTACAGGTGGCGGAGAAGAGGAGGTAAGCTGCTAAAAAGAGGAGCAATAGAAACCATAAACCCCTAACCAAGGCTTAAAAATTTTATAATTTTGCCCAAAACCCTAATCCCTGCAAAAACTCTAATGGGAAACGTGATGGGAAACCTGCAAAACCCTAAACCCCTAACCTGCAAAACCCTAAACCCTCAAAACTTACCATGCAAAGTTAACAAAAATTCCAATAAGGTGTTTTGTGTTGAAAAACACATCAGAAATGGTTGGTAGGATTAAAATCCTACTAGATAGAAGCCATGTCCAAGTCTAGAGCTCGCCACACCTTCGCTAGACCTTCTCGAGAGCTTGCCACTCCTGCAAGAAGTTGGAAATTAGCAATTGGACAACCAAAAACCAAAAAAACCAAACAAAAGACACAAAAACCTGCAATTACCTGTAAATGCAACCTTCGACCTCGAACTGACTGAAACTGCTACTGGCTCCTCCCCAAACAACAAATAGTGAAAATTAAACCACCACCAAGGAAACCCTACACCACCGGCGGTCCAAAATGACCAACAATTGCAAGCGGAAAACCATAAGAAATACAAAAACCTTGTTCCAACCATGGAAGCGTATCGGCAAACAATGGCGGACATCAACTCAACCATGGCAGATGAAGCGCACAGGTACTGGAGCCATCCCGCGCCATCGTTGGTGGAGGGCTTCGCCCAACAATTGGACCCGAACAGAAAAACAAGAGGGAAACAACACATCATAGAAATGAGGTAGAAACAACCCTTGAGACGGTGCAGAAGCGTGTTTTGAAAGCTTGACATGGTGCCCAATACCTGGCAGTCCACGTCGGACCCCTGTCATATGACGGCAGCTGCGGTTCACGTGGTTGTAGGTGAGGTGGAGGGGAGGGCGCACAGGTAATGGCGTCCCTCCCCTAGATGCAAACGTTACACAAGGTAGCAAGATTATACCTGATGAGACAAATCACAGTATGTACTCGGGATCCTGCACAATGATAAAACTCTCTGACATGTGATCCCGATTTTCATGCATTAGCCACAACTTGGTAATCATGTTTTCAAAATAGATGTGGCCCTGTCCCAGCCCTTCATTTATCCTCAAAATCACTACAACATAGATGCAAATGTTACACAAGGTAGCAAGATTACACCTGATGAGACAAATCACAGGATGTACCCGGGATCCTGACGGTGATAAAACTCTCTGACATGTGATCTCGATTTTCGTGCATTAGCCACAACGCGGTAATCATGTTTTCAAAATAGATGCAGAAATTAATTGAGCATGTATTAGTGAAAGAATGCAAGTGCACAGAGAACCTTTGGGAGAAAATTCCCTGAGTTTAAACTATAGAAATTAGAGTGACAATTAACCATGTGTTCATTGACATGATTAGGAAATTATTTGAATTGAGATTACTGATCAAGATTTAAAACTCACTTCAACCATCCAAAGAAAACAATAATGTATGTTACAAAGTCCTCAAAACCAAAACCAGAAAAGTCGAAATATCTCACTAGACTGGAACTTACAAAGTCCTCAAAACCAAAACCAGAAAAGCCGAAATATCTCACTAGATTGGAACCAGTAATAAAACTAGTTTGAAAAACCACTTGACTTCAAATACAAGAACCAGAGAAAAATCTCATAAAATAACATACATATTCATATATGCCATGTAAATCCAAAACATTCAATTCCAAATATGCAAAAATTTCTAAAGTATACAACATGTAAGGGTAAAAATAATCTTACTCGATTTAGAAGTTATCACATCACAGAGAAAGACGTTGTAACTTGTTATTCTAAAGAAAATTATAATCTTAATCTTGTAAAACACATTTTAAAGGTGTTATCTTGTTTAATTACTTAGAAAACTCATGTAAAAATTTCAAATGCATTAGCATATTTAATTCTAATATCAAATATTATTTCTACACATTACATAATGCATTCCAGTGGATTCTTCAGGATTATTTCTACAAGTTACATAGTAACATAATCCATCCCAGTGGATTCTTCACGCTAGAGTGTTTTAGAGAATGGTAAAGAGATTCACTCTAGATTGCAGAGAGTATTCCGTAAATTTCGATCCTTTCTAGAGGATTATATCTTCCTAAATTAAGTGTTTTGGATTAAGAATGCAAATTACGTTATTGCATAAGTGCACTAAAACAGACAACAAAATGCAATTAAGGTTTTTAGATTAAAAATGCAAATGACGTTATTGTATCATTTCATTATTGTATCATTTCATTATCATTACTAATACAATGGTATAAGTGAAACAATCCTATGAGAAATGCAGAAAATTCTTTTAATTAAAGCAGTTTAATGAGAAAATGTGTATCAAACCATTAGACCTTCAATTATCCCATAAGAGGAGCCAGTAAATTGCAACCTTCAATTCTCACTTGAGAGGAGCCAGTAAATTGCAAGCAAAATCTTTTTCCACATTTTTACAAACTGTTTCAAGATTAGAATACCTTAAATACCCCAGATAATGTTATTTCAAGTATAAATGACAAGCTTCCGTTGGCAACAACCTAAGAAGTAGATCCTAACAATAATGCAATAAACTTTTGCACCAGATTTGGGGTACCAATATTAGGATAATGGCAAGTCTGGGACTTGGCTCAAAGTAGAGTTAAGAGAAAAATGACTGTGGTGGAGTTAAGCAGCGCATCAAGTGTTCTGTATCCGTTCCTGGGAATGGAAAAGAGGGCATTTAATTGCATACGTGATTATGTAAAATTGGGCACAGAAACTAGTATCCAAAGGCGAAAATATGATACGTAGGTTAACTTTTTGGGGATAGGAGAGGAGACATTAGTTACTTGCTTTACATTGCAGTGAACAACGTTTACAAGGACGTTAGGTTATTTGGGTAATGAGTAGATTGTTTCTTTCCATCGCTAATGGAAAGGAAAAAATGTTTTTTTTTTTAATAATTAATATAAAGTTGAGTTTAAAGAACTATCTAGTTTTTAATTTAAAGGGGAAATGTAAACATGAAATGGTATTTTATATGTAATATTTAAAAAAAATATATTAATAAAAAAAATTATTTTATGTCAAAGTAAAATATTTCAACATTTATTTAATAACATAATTTATATCTATTTTATATGAAGAAAAATAATGTATTTTAAATTAAGAAATTTCTTATATTTCCACTTAATTAAAGAGGTGTAATTTATTTCATTTTTAATATAGGGTTAGATATATTAGATTTTTAAAATATCAATAATAAAGAAAAATTTAATGAGGTTTATAAATAAAATATTACAATACACATGTTGAGTAAAAGATTTTTACATGAAACATATAAAGAGAAAGATTGAGAGAATACTTATTCTATTAATAGTTACTTTCTATTTTAATGTAGATGGGAGATTTGTAATTTTATTAATGCTTAATATGAATTTGATATGTAGTATTTTAGAAAATATTAATAATAAAAATAATTAAATATTTGTATATATGAAAAAAATGAGGGGACATGTTTTAATATTTTAATGTGGAGAATGTGAATTATAAATAAAATGTTTTAATGTTAATTACGTATATGTTATGCCAGCCTAGATCTATCTTAATTCTGGATCTACCAAGCCCTTAGAGGTCTCTTTGAAATGGAATCCTCTTTTAGAATGAAAAGAAATTTGATCCCTCTCAACATTTAGTTGATCCAAAATTATGATGGATGTAGACTAATATTATTTAATAAGCAATAAAGCAATGAGTAAGTAATCTTTCAAATCATTTTAAAATTAAATATTTTATTTGATCTTTCTCAACATTTAATTGATCCAAAATTAAAATGGATCTAGACTAATATTATTTAATACACAATGAAGTAATGAGTAAGTAATCTTTCAAATCATTTTAAAATTTTGAATTAAATATTTTATTTAATAATTCAGTTTAAAATGAAAAAAAAAAATTGCTATCTTTATAGTAAACTAATAATAAAAAATTGAAAAAATATCAAATATATTTTTATGTTTAAAAACATTTTATATAAAAATTATACAATGGCCCACCAAAAAACGTAACCTAATATTACCTGATCAAAGATTTAATAAGATTTCAAACCAAATAATAAATTATAAAGCTATCACTCGCCGGATAGCAGGATCGTATACATTAAAGTGAGAAATGGGAGGCGGATTTGAATGTACCTAATATTCATCATAGATAACTGCAATATGGCCGGCCTATGCGCAAATATAGTAATAAGATTGAGAGCAAATAATAAATTATAGAGGTATCAACCCGGGATAAAAGGGTCGTATCCATTAAAGTCAGAAATCGCAGGGGGATTTTGAATAGAAAAGAAAGAAAAAAATAGGTGGATTTGTATTAAAAAGAAATAGAGCTGTCGCTCTGACGCATAGATTGTCGTTTTACCAGTGAAAAATATTGTGCATCGGCCGTGGAAAAAGGACCCACTTATGGCCGATAGTTGAGTGCAAGGAATCCCGGGTCGCTTAAATATGGGAACCATCTTTCTTTTGGCCCTGCAGACCTGATCGAGGAAAGTTCGTTATGGATTTTCATTGGTTGCCTCAAACTCTTCCTCCGCCTCTGCCTGCAACATGGAGGGCAACGGCTGGATATGGGGCTCTCATTTTCTTCTTGTTATATTGGATATTGCAGCACGAGGGTGGAAGGAACGGAGGAAGATTGCCTCCAGGACCCCATCCATGGCCAATCATCGGAAATCTCCACCAATTGAAGAAGCCTGTTCATCATGCTCTGAAAGACCTCGCTGACAAATACGGTCCCATCATGTTTCTCCGCTTGGGCTCTGTCCCCACCGTCGTAGTTTCTTCTTCCGAGACAGCCGAACACTTTCTGAAAACTCAGGATTCCATATTTGCCAGCCGACCGGCGACTGCAGCTGGGAAGTACTTATCCTACAATTTCAAGGGTATTCTAATGTCTCCCTATGGAGAGTATTGGAGGCAAGTGAGGAAGCTCTGCGCGTTGGAACTCTTTACCTCTAAGAGAATCGAGTCTTTCAAACATGTGCGAGAGGAAGAGGTGTGTGCGATTACCCGGTCCATTTGGGAGCAGAGTCAGAACGGCACAATTGCTGTGAATGTGAGTAAGGCCGTCTTCACCCTCTCCTCCAATGTAATTTCGAGAATACTGTTCAGGAGGAACGTTTCTGACGATGACTTGGGAGCTGATGGCAAAGGATTTAAGCAAATGTTACTAGAGCTGTCAGCTATTGTAGGAGATCTCAACATTGGAGACTTCATTCCTTATTTGGACTGGATGGACTTGCAAGGCATCAAGCGGCGTATGGTGGAAATAAACAAAACATACGATGCCTTCGCTGAGAAAATTATAGACGAACATCTTCATGTTCAGGCCGCCGTGGCTGGCGAGGCAGAAGCAGAGGCGGAGGCGCAGGCAGAGGCGGAGCATGTTAAAGATTTCGTGGATGTGTTGCTGCAGATGACAGCCGATAACAATCATATAAAGGGAGACGCCAAAGCCAGACGGGAAACAGTTAAATCGATTATGTTTGTATGTAGCTAGGAAATCTTGATTTAAATCGAGTTAAACAGCTAAATCGATTATTTTTTATTGTAAATTTAGGAAATCTTTTGGAAGGTCACATAATTGACATCCCTCTTTACTACACTCTGCCCTGTCCTTCAAATTTCAAAATATTCAAAGAATCCCCTGAATCAATCTAGATGCAATTAAATTAAGTTCAGCAATTCAATATTACATTGATTTTTAATTGACAACATAAACTGTTTTCCCATTGGTTTGTACAGGAGATACTCATCGCTGGAATGGAGTCGTCGGCATCCACGTTAGAATGGGCAATGAGTGAGCTGCTCAGACATCCCCATGTCCTGAAAAAGTTGCAGCAAGAAATAGAATCCTGTGTCGGAAAACGTGGCAAAGTAAACGGATCCGATGTGGGAAGGATGAAGTTCCTCCAATGTGTTGTCAAAGAGACGCTGCGATTACATCCACCGGGGCCGCTAACGATTCCCCATGAATCTGTAGAGACCGCGAGCGTATGCGGATACAATATACCTAAAAAAACAAGAGTAATCGTGAATGTGTGGGCTATTGGAAGGGATCCCAATGTGTGGGGGGTGGATGCTTTGGTTTTCAAGCCGGAGAGATTCATGCATGAATTGGGTGAGCATGATAATGTTATGGATTTAGTGACAGGTCAGTCAGATTTCAGGATGCTTCCCTTCTCAGCAGGGAGGAGAGGGTGCCCAGGGGCCACCATGGCTGTTGTCATGATTGACCTTGCACTGGCTCAGCTACTGCACTCTTTTGACTGGAGAGTAGATGGTGATCCATCAGAGCTGGATATGACAGAAGAAGTTGGGCTTTCTATATCAAGAAATTTTCCACTCTTTGCTTTTCCAAAGGTAAGGAAGGAAGGTCTTTGACAGTATGTATGTTGAGAAGTAAGTATCTGGTTGTGCTACCTAATTTGTATGGTTTTATTAATATAAAGAATATGTCAAGATATTTGATAATGGATTGGAGTGATTTAGTAATTTGGGTAAGATTCAGTATCAATTTTTCAGGAATCAATCACTGTAATATCAAGAACACCTACAAGCTATGAGAAAGGTTGAGGTATTCTTCCGACCTTATCATAATGGATGCCCATTTCACTTTATTGAAGAAAAAAACAAACCACACCATTTTCCTAATCACTCATATTCATATAAAAAAATATTTCAAAGTAATTGACAAGTCCGAAATATTGATTTATATTCTAGATTTGTAAATCCATATTTTTCATTTTGATCCACTATTGAAATAACCAATGTCTTTATCAGTGCATGGCAAATGTTTTGGCCAAAGCTAAAAAGAAATTCAAACGTAAAAATACGAGGGATTGAAAACCAGAAAACACAATTTCGTAAAAACCAAAAATTCACAACCCATTTGTTGTAATCTCGCATAATGGTGACGAAAATCCTGCAATAAAAACATCTTAAATCTATAATTTTCCCTGAAATCAATTTCTTTGCCTATTCAAAGATGATGGGTACCTCCTCGTACAAGACCAAGTGAATCACTGTAAACCCCGAACCAGGAGAATAGCATAAATTAATTTGTTTTTAATCACGACCCAAACTGCTCCGGTCTCCTCGCCTAAATCTATTTACATGGCTCTCATGATTATAATCGAGTGAGTGAGATTATTTAAAATTAAAATTAAAATTAAAGTTTACAATTATATATATATCTTCTTTAATTTTCAGTTGTAACTGTTTTTCAAGTTTGGATGGATGTGTATTATCAAAAAAAAATTATGCAATACATGTAAATAACATGTTCTAGCTTATATTTGTGATGTCTCACCACACCACCTCACCTAACGTCATTGCTTGCTTGCTTATGAGACTAAAGATTATTTTGAACTCAAATAAAGTTGAGGAATTATGATTATCCATTTTCATATATAAGTGATGTAATTGAAGTAATTAAACTAAATTTTAATAGTCAATGATGCCTGTTATTTTCATATTTATGTAATTGACCTAACGTTTTGAAGTAATTGATGCATGTTATTTTTCTTTAATATATATATATTTCTCCTAATTGTTTTCCAAATAAATGTATATATAATTAGTATATATAATTGGGAACTTGTTATTGCTTTTAATTGTTTTTTAAATAAAGGTATATAGTTAAGAACTTGTTATAATTATTTTTCTAAATAAATGTACATATAATTAGGAACTTGTTATATTTAATGTTATTTTGTTATGTCAAGATTCAAACATTGTGGCAATATAATATAAGTTATTATTTAATTAATTTAAATGCTTTAGTTTTACTAATAGTTAGACTATACTTAAATATAATTATTGTTGTGGCGCTCTCCAATTTTGTTATAAATCTTGTTTTAATCAAATTACATAATAATTAAATTATAATATGTGTGTATAGCTTGGTCAAATAACATAATGATAATAAAATTAAAATATAAAATAAAATTATTTAAAATATGTGTGTTTTTTAAGGGGCAACTCAATTCCCAAGCCCATGTAAATCGAAGTGTTATGATCAAAGTGATTTGAGTTCAAACCTCCCACACTAACCTATGTCTGTAAAGGAGGCTACTTACACACCTAGAGGTTAAAGTGACTCGAGTTCAAACCCCCCACACTAACCTATGTCTACAAAGGAGGCTACTTAGACACCTAGAGGTTATAATGGTCGGGGATGGAATCGACCCATGCAAGTACAAAACAAACCAATTGTTGATTCCTCTAGTCTCTCTCACACACACATATATATAAAACCAACATAAATCCATCTTAATTTTGAATCTATCAAGTGCCGAGAGGGATCAAATCTCTTGAGCAGTAAACCTTTCCTCAAATTTTGCACTCAAAAAAGAAGTTTGCACCTTGAGAGATTTGATCCCTCTCGATGCTTGGTAGATTTGAAGTTAATATGGATCTATATTCGTATATAAAGCATGCAAAGCATACATAAAAATAGATCACTAAAACATTTTTTTAATAGGAATGAGAATTTTTGGACAATCACTAAATTAATTGCCATTATTACACTAAATACAACTATTTTATAAATGTTACAGATAGGTTAATTATAACTTGTCTTTCAAGGTTTAAAACATGTAATTGGGAGAACAAATCATCTACCAAATTAAGATCCTTTGACTTGAAAATCTCATTTTTAAATAGATTAATAAATAATAATATTCTTAAAATAAATTAATCAACAAATCATTATTTAAAAAATCAATAAAATTAAAAATGTGATATATTAGTGGAGATATCCTAATAGATTATATGAAACATCACTACAATAATAAACCTAATCCAAACCACCGTAAACATAAAAGTCTTAATAACATAAATATATAAAAACAAAACAAAAAAAAGTGTCATTCAATATGTGATCTAGAGTAAAGTAGAGAAAGTCTATAAAACTAAACGTAATCATAATAATAACTCACTTCAAAACCTAAAAAATTATAATTTCCAGTCTCTACATAAAGTAGAGGAAGTCTTTAAGATGGGACATAGTAACAATAATGACCCAAGTCAAAATATCAACAAACATAATTTGTATAGGATAATCAAAATCGACAGAATTTTGAGTTCATAGGTTGGCAGAGATGCAAAAATGCATTTAAACATTTAAGTAAATAACCATCTTGGAGACAACCAAGATACACATGTAACAATCACTACCAATAAGACACATAGGTATGCCAAACACATATATGAGTGCAACTATGCCATTTTTTTTGGCATTTATGTTGGGATAACCAAAACCTTACACTACATAACTACCACACCAAAAATATTTTTTAATTCATTGTGTGAACTATGACAAAACTTTTATTTGGACAATTTTCGATGGCCTTATATGTAAGTCTACAATTTATGACATGCCTAATTTGGAAAATTAGATCTTCTGGTCTATACATATTAAATAATCTGCAATAAAAAGAGTAATAATTTCAATTATTTTTTTTTAAATATACTTAACTATTGATCTTAATAAATGTTCCTACATCCAATTGAAAAACCCATTTACATTTATTAAAACAAAACAAGAGATTCTAAAAAATGCTTCAAAGTTAATATTTTATTATGTATAATTAATATACTTAATAATTAAATATACTTAACTATTGATCTTAATAAATGTTCCTATATTCAATTGAAAAACCAAAAACCATTCACATTTATTAAAACAAAACAAGTGACTATGTGCTAGAGAATAACTTTTCTAGAATATCACTATAAAATTACACTTAGAAAAGATTGCATAAAAAAATTACAAAGTTTAAAATAACATTATGTAAACTGAGAATAACTCAAAATCAAAATTAATTACATTAAGAATATTATTGAATGTTAATTCCCAACCAATCATATATATATATATATATATATATATTATATATATAATATAATATATATATAACCTACCTCTAAACCTGAACAAAGATAGAGTTGGAGCAAATGACCAAAATAACTCGAGTCATAAATGTGAATCATGTGAGAGATTCTATAAAATACTTCAAAGTTAATATGTTATTATGTATAATTAATAAAAACATGTTAAGGATATAATCAATATAAATATTCTTGAAAGCCTAGAAATTTGAAAACACTCTGTAAAAAAATAATTTAAATTATCTGAACTTTGTAACAGTCGAGCATTATGCCACAAAACTATGATTTGTTCAACTATAACATGTGATAAAATAGAACTCTAAAACTAGTATTTACACGGAGAGGCGCAAAGCAAACAGAGCTTACTAGGAAGTGACAAGTGGCAGACGAGGAGTGGTACCGGAGGTATGGATATTGGAACTTTTAAAATGAGACCAAACGAAATACTTGCGATATTGAGTAGCTCCGAATGGTGGCTTTTAGCTTATAAAGAAGATGTGTCTTTTCAAAAAGTGACTGTAGTTTATTGATCAGAGAATTTTCCAATACCAAAACTCCGATACATATAACATTGGCCCTTTAATAATAAATGTTGGCTTATATGGGCCTGACCCAGGTTCGGAAGAGTTATTTAGCCAAACAAATCCTGCAGCTACCAGCCCTTTCAGAAATAGCTCGCGGTGCATGGACTGAGGTCTCACCTAAGGTAGCAGGGGAGGGTGCTGGAACCAGGTTTCCACACCCTTAGGCTGTCAAGATGTGGTGTAGGGGACTCGCGCACGTTTCTACTACTTCACGCTGCTTTGTAGTCGTGCAGATCCAAACCCAAAGTAACTTCCACTATGCTGATTACTGATCTAATCTAATTAATGTATCTGATCTTTTTAGCGGGGTCTTTAAACAAACATTTAACAAGTTTAATCATTCACGTACTTAAAATGAACCCAGATTCGCATACATTCATCACATTCGCATCTAAACAGATATATAAAGATAAATCATAAAGTCAAATGCGTTATAACACAGAATTACAGAAGCATCTTATCTTTATTATTATTTCCCACCAATACATCCAGATCTACCCTGCGCACTCAGCTGCAGGGGTCCACGCACCCAACTACGGACTTTCCAGGCCTCTGTGCACATAGCTGCAAAGCCTCTATCTACTATCCTAACCCTCGACTCAGACTTATAGACGCTTTCAGACTATCTTATTCAAAAACCCATTACATTCCATTTTCCAAAAAGAATTTCCTTTCCATCATAGAGCTGCGCTTTATTTATACCCTTCCTTAGCCCGTGATCCCTGTGCGGGCCGACTCTATTTATATTTACTTACATTACTTTCGGGAGGACTACCCTTTGACTCAATCCTATTATAATTTGCACTCTGCATACTTTGGAGTTTTTACAATAATTTAATCCTACTTTTTGGGCTTTCTTTCCCAAAACCATTACACGGGACCTCTGCTACCCAACAGTCCCCCAACACAATCATTGTGACTCATCCCAAGTCACTCGCCAGCGTGGCTAGACGCTCTGCCTTGGCTTCACGGTTTGCCTCCCTTGGAGTGGCGCTCTTCGTCCTGCTGCTCCTTCATTATCTCCTACAACGCTTCGTTTGGCTTTTGCTTTAGTGTTTCTACCATGTCTCGTAACCGGTGATGCTTATTCCGCTTTGCTTGGTTAACACAGAACACCCCCACATAGGATTTTAATGTGAGCGAGGGAGCCACATACGAGACCTCCTGGTACCATCACAGCCACTTCCAACCTTCGTATCTTCTCTTTACACCGTCTGCTACAGCTTGTGTTAAAATTTTACAAGACCCTGGCTGTTGTCTGCAAGATCCAAATCTTCAAAGGGCATAAGAGATGACTTATTAACTGCATATCTGCCCATGGTCGCCGTCTATCCATCCTTTTGTTGTTCTGTTGTAGTGCGCCGGCCTGCCCTTGGGCAAGACGATGACATCTGGATTGTTAGTGTCGGTACCTTCATCCATCTGTCAGAGATCAAATCCTCTTGTTGCATTGCATATTAGGTGTCCCGCCCAGTCAGCTACATTCAATTAGGAGCATGGATCATCTGATGGTAGTGGCTTCTCCTACAGTTTCCCTCATGTCATTTACCTGTTGGCCCATGTTTACTCATCAAAATCATATACAATCACTTTTTGTCTTCAAAATTTACAAAAGTCTTTTCTAGGGTTTCAATGTCATTAGGTCTAGGGTTTCATTAGTGTTTCATCAAAAAGGATTTCAAAATATCCAATAACAGTCAGCAGGCAGATGAGGAGGTTCCAGTATCAATAAATTTCATAATCAAGTGCTCAGAGATGTATTTTTCCTCAAAACTCTATTTTGAGGAAAAACAGGGTATTTTTTCTTTTATGGTACAAATTCATGTAATTTTATTTCTTCCATATGTAAATCATTTCATGTGTAACACTGGTCACTTTCCCTAGCCCTAGTAGCTCCAACCCCTTGCAAAACAAACAAAGCATTCGTCATTTAGTTCATCACAAGCTCAAATGAAGTGAAAAAGTTCAAAAACAGAGTTTAAAATAAAGTCATTTTCAAAACATTGTAAAAGTGGGTTTTATGAACCAAAAATTTAAAAGCTCCTTGTTTATAAGTCATTCCTTCAATTTGAAAAGTTCATTTGCACTCCAAGACAAAGTGGAAGCAAGGCAAAGTCGTGTTGGTGAGCAAGCAAGAGAAATTGGTGAAAATCGCTCCAAGACAGAGGCTCGGCACACTGGGTAGGTGGCACGGCATACATAGCAGGCACGGCACATTGGGCTACGATTTTCAGTGTTAAATTACATGGGCACGACGCACATAACTGGCGTGGCACGTTGGGTTTGATGTGCAATGCATACAGCCAGCAAGCCCGAAATCTTCAACAACTTGTTTCAAATCGCCCAAACCACTTCAATCTTCACTTGTGCAGGTAGGTTGAGCCTTTATCACTGCTACTGAAACAATTTTTTGTGCAATGTATGGTGGTTGTCTTGTGGTGATTGTTTAAAAAGAAATCAAACCCTATCTATTGTAATCTTTCAAAGAAAATTGTTGCCTAGGGTTTGTATTAACTATTTAGCCACCAAATCCACCTTTCTACTCCTTAACTCCATTTTTCTTCATTTCCCTATTCCCTAAATTCACATATCCCTAAACTCACTAATCCCATACCCCAATTCCCATTTCCCAAAATCCAAAATAAAAATTCCCAAACCCTAGCCCTATACCAAAAGCTCCTAAATTACTCTGTAATTCCCCGTTCCCTTCACTAAACCCTGTCCCAAACAGTCCCTAAACTCCTCACTGTTTCCTCCCTCCACAGTCCCTTGTCTCACTTTTCCCTTGGTGGCAAAAGCCAAAAAACATCACAATCACCTACTTCTCATCAAGGCAGCTCCAAGACAGTTCATCCACTAGCAGAGATGGCATTTGATCCTTCATATGATTATGAAGAGGAGACACATAGTGACTCACCTATAGAGGTACATGCACCCAGGAGGCCTCATAGAGGTGGCAAACATATTTGAGAGGAACCAACCACTCTTGTTGAGTTACAAGCCTGCCCTCTTGCCATCAGTTGTTTCCAACACCAGTCCTGCTATGAATTTTGTGAGAAGGTTGCTAGCATTCAGTTTCATCATGAGTTGGCTCGTTTGTTTGTGTTGCATTTACATGATGGTTAGGTCACTCTAGCTGGTGTCACTTTCACATTAACACCAAAATCCATTTCACTAGCAACCAGTATTCCCAATATTGGAGAGCAATGGAACAAGAGGTAGCAAATTGACCGGCAGCATTATGAACAATACATCAAGCCTGGCTTTTTGAGACAGCTCAAGAGAGTTTTGTCTTTTCGGTACCTCAAAGATTCATATGCTCCTTTAATGAAACTAATCATGAAGTATTTCAGTTGTGAGGGTCGGTTTTCCCGTTTATATGCCAATCATATTACGCTGTTGATGCATTTTACCAGGGTAAGGATGATGAACCTCCCATACTTCATGTGCCGAAACATTGAGAAGATGACCACCCTAGTACAGCACAAGACTCCTCAATAGCAGTTCAACAGTATTTACCATTTTTCTCTAATTAAAATTGTGGTCATCCATCAGCTTGGCTTGTAGGGCATCACTTGAGAGGACTTCATTTCTCGTGAGTATTTCAGAGCTCGTCAGGGACCTTTGGAGGCTTTGCATGAGACAATTGGACCTTCTTATGAGCATGAGGGTCATGAGACATAGACCGCTAGTATGCCAGTGTTTATCACTTATCAGAAGGGCACTAGACGATTGTTCGGGGTAGCAAAGCGAGTATTATCTCCACCCGGGGTGGAAGGGGTCTCGCTTCCGTCATTAGCACCACAGGTTTAGGACAAAGGAAAGAGACCATTACAGGATGAGGGGCCTTTAGGTGAGTGAGACTTTATTCTCATTGAGGGTGATGATACAGATGTGGGCCCGCAAAGTACAAATCTCAAAGAAATCATCCAAGAGCAGCAAGCAGACATCAAAGCCTTGTCCCTCAACTTGGATAGGGCTAAGTGGATCATAAAATATTTGGAGCAAAGAAATAAGTAGCTTGAATATCAGCAAGCGATCATGGAGTTGCAAAACATTCGGGAGAACCATCGAGCTGCCCAAAGGAGAAGGGTGGAGTTCACTTCGCTTGAGCAAGAGATCAACGTTGATCAAGAGTCATGGCTTGAAAGAGCCAATATCCACTTAGAGAGGTTGTTGGAGAAGGCCAACAAGGAGAAGGCATTGTTGAGACACATTGCATATCATTATATGGTGAGGAACAAAGTTTGGAAGGCAAGAATCAGGAGTTTAAAGGCAAAATTGAAGAAGGCATCAAAGAGGCAAAATGAGCATGATCGACTTCAGATATTGGACGAGGCTTCCTTGGCCCAACACAATGCTTGATGGAGAAAAATCAGCCAAAATTTCAAAAAAATTGGGGCACTTTTTGTATTTTGGAAATTTTTGGCACAAAAAATAGGAATTTATGCCCTATGCGCCACGCCACGTGGTGTTCGCTTTTGCTAGGAGCCTCTAAATCACACAAACTTAGCATTTTTGGATTTGGCATGGAAAAATATGTTTGCCTACCAATGGCCAAGAATTTTGGACAAATTTTGAGCCCTCTAAAAGGTCAAACACGCTCAAAAAATGACCTTACTACCCTTATTTTGACACAAAGGAAGTAGTGTTGGGAGAATTGAATGTTGGAGGGTAAAATGGAGTTCACATTGAAAAATTCCACTTGGGTTGGAAAGTAGATAGGCATACCTTTCCAGCAAGCACACTTGGAGTGAATTTGGACTTCGGGAAGGCCTCCAAACGTGTGTCCAAACAGGCGCTATGCATAGAGAATCAGGCGCGGCGCAGAGAGGAAATTTGGCCCAGTTTGACCAGGAATGCTCTGTTTTTTGCCTAGCTTTTACCAATTTGACTTTTTCATCTTCTTAATGTCAAATTTATGATGTAATTTCATGTATATTGATGGATCATGATGTAAATATGTCAAATTTTCACTTAGTAAGGTAGATTCATCTGTTAAAAATTTGTTTCAAACTGAATGAATCAGTTCCCTTGTTTCTAGAGGCATGTTGTTCCACTGCCTGATTTCTAGTTCCTAGTTTAAAATTAGTTGGAATAGCTCCTAAACATGTGAGCTCGACCCCTGAAGGCTAGGATGAGCTATGGTTTGTCTATATTGTGTAGTTTTTCAGTCATTAACTTGGTTGGACTCTTGAGAAAGTAAGGAGCCTCATTGTACACTCATATTAGTATTTTGGCTAAGGAATTAAGACTAGGGTTTGCAGCACTCTTTGGGATCCCTGTGGCATTTGTTTTGGTACAGTGCTTTCTTATGTATTTGTGAACTTACTTATGTGTTATGTATGTCATTTTATCTCTTATTTCTTCTCAGCTAAATCAAACAAGAATGTAAGTAGAATACATTGAAACTGCAGTGCTCTACTTGAGGTTTGCTTTAGTTTCTTTATGTTTTCAGCTGTTTGGAGAGGATCCATGGCTTCTCTTGCCCTCTTCAGCTCCTCACCTTTCTAATCCCTCCATTTCATTCGATTTGAAGTGCCAAAATCAGTTTCCTACCTTGCCCCATTGAGATCTTTGCAAGACTGAGCCTCATTCCCTGCACCCAAGATCTGCTTTTCCATTAGAGTCACCAAACACATCATTTTATTCAATCAAACCCTTTGCACATATACCTAGCCTAAAATCAGTAGTTATATCAGTCATCTCAAGCCTTTAGTGATCATATTTTGCTAAGATTAACCTGGAGAGAGCCCTCTCCTGACCTGGTAGGGCTAGCTACCAGGTTAAGCGTGGTTTGATGTTGGCCTTGGATCATACCTTTCTCAGCCTGAGGTAAATCTAGGCTCTAACATAGTGGCAACTCCGTTGTGGAAGAAATTGTTTGTTTGTTAGTGTTCTTCATTTTATAAACTACATACAGAGCCTGAAGTTAGCCAGGTAGCCTTCGAAACGCTTTTGCTTTGCATTAGCGAAAGTAGATAAAAGCTGCTTCAGTCAATCGTCGATCTAGTCTTATAAGCTGAACATCTGACTTGCAAATTTCCCCAATAAAATGTATCAAGTTCAGATCTGATTGTTGATGGTGGACAATGATCAGACACAGCAAGGTTGAAATCATTCACCTGGTGATTCCAAATCATTTTTCGAGATCAGATCCAAAGACTCCACTGGAGGATGAATCTGACCAGCAAAAACATGAAAGGACAATATGGACAGATCAGGTATTCAAGTTGGAATTTCATCCAAGACATTTTGTTCTTTGTTCTAAATTATTTCTTCTCTTTTCCCGAGAATGTCAAGAAGGCTTTGCAAAGTATATTGTATTTGAGAAAAGATCCTCGGCCTGCATTTGATTCCTTCCCTTTGAAGATTGTAAACACCGAAGATTTGCATGCCTTTGATCTTGATCAAGACCCTTTTTCTGAATATTGTGACGACCGTCTTCAAATTGATGAACCCCAAGGGACCAAGGCTGATTCTATACCTTCTGTACATGCCCCTATACCTTATAAAATTCCAGATCGATACAAGCCTCTGATTTTACCTCCTATATCCCATGATTTCCCTAAAAATCATGACCTATATCTACCAAGATTTGACGGTGAACGTGACAACATCACTGCTGAGAGACATGTATTGAATTTTGAGTCTTTTCTTGATATTTTTGAAGTTGATGAGGAAGATGTTAGTATTAGGCTTTTTGTTCTTTCTTTGCAAGGGAAAGTCAAGAGTTGGTTCAAAACCCTGCCTGATGCGAGCATCTCAGATTTCCAGTAGTTCGTCAAAGTTTTCCTCGACAGGTGGGTGGTAAGATGGAACCCTTTCTTGATTGTAGAAGAGTATAACCAGTTGAAAAGATTGCCAGGGGAGACAATACAACAGTTTTCTGCCAGATTTAACCAAGTTTATTATTCAATGCCTGTTAATATAAGGCCTCCTCCTGGATCCGCTCTCTTGCACTACCCGGTTGCCTTTGATCCGGAAATGAAGTTTCAGCTGAGCGAAAGGAACCTTGCAACACTTGAAGAGATGCAGAATAGTGTAGTAGATGTAGAGGCTCATTTGTTGACCCGAAGGGCAAAGTTGAAGGAAGAAGAGATGAAAAACACAAATCCGGAGCAATCCACATCTCTAGAGGTAAAGCTTGACATTTTGGTAAGTGCAGTGGAAGAGATAATGCAAAGGATCACCACAAGGAATGAGTATAGTGTTCAAGCCCATCACTCACTGATCGAAGAAGAACAAATGACTACTCCAAAACATCTTCTTTCTTATCCTAGTTGTCAAAGATCTGATAATGATTGTTTTATTGATCATCTTAGAGAAGAGAGATCTATTTATATCACATGTATGCTTGATGATGTCTTTTATACTAATGATTTGCCTTAGTTTGATCAGTATGATGATGATTATGTTCTCCAAATAGAAGCTACTCTTGCAGACCAATCAGCAGCTGGTTTATGGGAGGAAGAAGTTCACTTTCAGCAGCTCGAATACAATGTTCACCCATCACATATCGGCTATGGAAATGATAAGGAAAGTGCAACAAATTTTGAAGTAAGTGAAGGGTCTTTGCCTTTTTGTTTTTCTTCGTTTCAGTTCATCAAAGACAACATTCATGCAATCAGAAATCAACTGTCGACAAGTTTTGATTTGGACCATCTTGAGGGCAATGAAAACCTTGTTCAAGACTTCTCATATCCAGATTTGCAGCCCCGAAATGCCATTGATTGTCAAGTTGCAGATGAGGACTTGGAAGCTGGCACATACGATCAAATGGTAGAAGATGATTCTGTACCATTTTGTTTTGAATCATTTCAGTTTATGAAGGGAAAACTACATAGTATATCTTCAAATGGGCAGCTTGTAGAAAATCATGTAATCTCATTGGAACCAGTAGAAAATGAGTTGCAGCAGTCTTTTCAAGTTTTTCACAATCCAATAGATGATGTGTTGGATGATATCTGCAGTCAAAGGCCTTCTCCATTAGCTACCTGTGAGCTTGACAAGAGTATTGATACAAACTTGATCCGGCAGCCAGTTACTTTGTTATTTTTAGCAGGAGTCTCATCACAAAGCTCAGATCAAAGTTTGCATTCGTGGTATGAGGAGAAGAGAAGTAATCCATTGGATGAGCTAAGTCCCAGTGTGCATGAACTTCAAGATCCTTATACGTGTTTTTGGAGGCAGATAGAGAATCCATAGTATTCAATGGATCTGTTCACAAGTTTTCATGGGAGTTGCCTTTTAGTAGTCCTCTCTTGTTGTTCATAAGCAAGCACTTGCGGAGAATTCAAACAGCAGCAAGAGTACTTACTTGGTTGCATTGGTTGTTTCATTTCACTTGAACAGGTGATGAATGAAACTATTAGAGTAGGTTATGATGAATAAGCTCTACTTTGAGCATCATTTCCAGTTTGTTGGTTGTGTTTAAGTGTTAAGTCAGTTTTGATTTGGTTTTCAGTCATGTAATTGAATCTAGTTTTGAGTCAAGAGTTTGGTTTCGGTTTGTCGAAGTTATTGACTCTATAGCCCAATGGACGAAGGCACTGCCTGCTTTCCCAAATATTTGTAGTTCTTGGCACCTCCAAGGAGATACCATCCCCATTGGAGCCAATGTTAGTGTCGGTACCTTCATCCCTCCGTCAAAGATCAAATCCTCTTGTTGCATTACATATTAGGTGTCCTGCCCAGTCAGCTGCATTCCATTAGGAGCATGGATCATCTAACAGTAGTGGCTTCTCCTGCAGTTTCCCTCATGTCATTTACCTGCTGACCCATGTTTACTCATCAAAATCATATACAGTCACTTTTTGTCTTCAAACTTTACAAAAGTCTTTTCTAGGGTTTCACTGTCATTAGGTCTAGGGTTTCATTAGGGTTTCATCAAAAAGGATTTCAAAATGTCCAATAATAGTCAGCAGGCACATGAGGAGGTTCCAGTATCAATAAATTTCATAATCAAGTGCTCAGAGATGTATTTTTCCTCAAAACTCTATTTTGAGGAAAAACAGGTTGTTTTTGCTTTTATGGTACAAATTCATGTAATTTTATCTCTTCCATATGTAAATCATTTCATCTGTAACCCTGGTCACTTTCCCTAGCCCCAGTAGCTCCAACCCCCTACAAAACAAACAAAGCATAGGTCATTTAGTTGATCACAAGCTCAAATGAAGTGAAAAAGTTCAAAAACAGAGTTTAAAATAAAGTCATTTTCAAAACATTGTAAAAGTGGGTTTTATGAACCAAAAATTTAAAAGCTCCTTGTTTATAAGTCATTCCCTCAATTTGAAAAGTTCATTTGCACTCCAAGACAAAGTGGAAGCGAGGCAAAGTCGTGTTGGTGAGCAAGCAAGAGAAATTGGTGAAAATCGCTCCAAGATAGAGGCGCGACGCACTAGGGAGGTGGCGCAGCGCATTGGGCAAGTGGCGCAGCGCACATAGCAGGCGCGGCACATTGGGCTACGATTTTTAGTGCTAAATTACACAGGTGCATCGCACATAACTAGCACGACGCGTTGGGTTTGATGCACGGCGCATACAGCCAGCAAGCTCGAAAGCTTCAACAACTTGCTCCAAATCACCCAAACCACTTCAATCTTCACTTGTGCAGGTAGGTTGAGCCTTTATCACTGCTAGTGAAACAATTTTTTCTGCAATGGATGGTGGTTGTCTTGTGGTGATTGTTTAAAAAGAAATCAAACCCTATCTCTTATAATCTTTCAAAGAAAACTACTGCCTAGGGTTTGTATTGACAATATTTAGCCACCAAGTCCACCTTTGTACTCCTTAACTCCATTTTTCTTCATTTCCCTATTCCTTAAATTCACATATCCCTAAATTCACTAATCCCATACCCCAATTCCCATTTCCCAAAATCCCAAATACAAATTCCCAAACCCTAGCCCTATACCAAAAGCTCATAAATTACTCTCTAATTCCCTGTTCCCTTCACTAAACCCTGTCCCAAACAGTCCCTAAACTCCTCACTGTTTCCTCCCTCCACAGTCCCTTATCTCCTTTTCCCTTGGTGGCAAAAGTCAAAAACCATCACAATCACTTACTTCTCGTCAAGGCAGCTCCAAGACAGTTCATCCACTAGCAGAGATGGCATATGATCCTTCATATGATTATGAAGAGGAGACACACAGTGACTCACCTATAGAGGTACATGCACCCAGGAGGCCTCATAGAGGTGGAAAACATATTCGAGAGGAACCAACCACTCTTGTTGAGTTACAGGCTTGCCCTCTTGCCATCAGTTGTTTCCAACACCAGTCCTGCTATGAATTTTGTGAGAATGTTGCTAGCATTTAGTTTCGTCATGAGTTGGATCGTTTGTTTGTGTTGCATTTACATGATGGTCAAGCCACTCTAGCTGGTGTCACTTTCACATTAACACCAAAATCCATTTCACTAGCAAACTGTATTCCCAATATTGGAGAGAAATGGAACAAGAGGCAGAAAATTGACCGGCAGCATCATGAACCATACATCAAGCTCGGCCTTTTGAGACAGCTCAAGAGAGTTTTTCCTTTTCGGTACCTCAAAGATTCATAGGCTCCTTTAATGAAACTGATCATGAAGTATTTCAGTTGTGAGGGCTGGTTTTCCCGTTTGTATGCCTATCATATTAAGCTGCTGATGCATTTTACGAGGGTAAGGATGATGAACCTCCCATACTTCATGTGCTGAAACATTGTGAAGATTACCACCCTAGTACACCACAAGACTCCTCAGCAGCAGTTCAACAATATTTACCATTTTTCTCTCATTAAAATTGTGGTCATCCATCAGCTTGGCTTGCAGGGCATCACTTGGGCGGACTTCATTTCTCGTGAGTTTTTTAGAGCTCCTCAGGGACCTTTGAAGGCTTTGCATGAGAAAGGTGGACCTTCTTATCAGCATGAGGGTCACGAGACACAGACTGCTAGTATGTCGGTGTTTATCACTTATGAGAAGGGCACTAGACGATTGTTCGTGGCAGCAAGGTGAGTATTATCTCCACCCGGGGTAGAAGGGGTCTCTCTTTCGTCATTAGCACCATAGGTTCAGGACAAATGCAAGAGGCCATTACAGGATGAGGGGCCTTCAGGTGAGCAGGACTTTATTCTCATTGAGGGTGATGGTACAGATGTGGGCCCGCAAAGCATAAATCTCAAAGAAATCATCCAAGAGTAGTAGGTGGACATCAACGCCTTGTCCCTCAACTTGGAGAGGGCTAAGTGGATCATAAAATATTTGGAGCAAAGGAATAAGTAGCTTGAAGATCAGTAAGCGATCATGGAGTTGCAAAACATTCGGGAGAATCGTCAAGCTGCCCAAAGGAGAAGGGTGAAGTTCACTTTGCTTGAGCAAGAGATCAATGCTGATCGGGAATCATGGCTTGAAGGAGCCAATATCCACTTAGAGAGGTTGTTGGAGAAGGCCAACAAGGAGAAGGCATTGTTGAGACACGTGGCATATCATTATATGGCGAGGAACAAGGTTTGCAAGGCGAGAATCAGGAGTTTAAAGGCAAAATTGAAGAAGGCATCAAAGAGGCAAAAGGAGCATGATCAACTTCAAATATTCGTCGAGGCTTCCTTGGCCCAACAAAATGCTTGATGGAGAAAACTCAGCCCAAATTTCAAAACATTTAGGGCACTTTTTGCATTTTGGAAATTTTTGGCACAAAAAACAGGTATTTCTGCCCTATGCACCGTGCCACGTGGCACTCGCTTTTGCTAGGAGCCTCTAAATCACAAAAACTTAGCATTTTTGGATTTGGCATGGAAAAATGTGTTTGCCTACCAATGGCCAAGAAAGTTGGACAACTTTTGAGCCCTCAGAAAGGTCAAAAACACTCAAAAAATGACCTTACTGCTCCTATTTTGACACACAAGAAGCAGTGTTCGGTGAATTGAATTTTGGAGGGGCAAATGGAGTCCAAATTGAAAAATTCCACTAGGGTTGGAAAGTAGACAGACAAATCTTTCAACAATCACACTTCGAGCGAATTTGGACATCAGGAAGGCCTCCGAAAGTGGGTCCAAACAGCCACTATGCATAGAGAATCAAGCGCGGCGCACAGAGGAAAGTTTGCCCAGTTTGACCAGGAATGCTCTGTTTTTCGCCCATATTTTACCAGTTTGACTTTTTCATCTTCTTAATGTCAAATTTATGATGAAATTTCATGTATATTGATGGATCATGATGTAAATATGTCAAATTTTCACTTAGTAAGGTAGATTCATCTATTAAAAAGTTGTTTCAAACTAAATGAATCAATTCCCTTGTTTCTAGAGGCATGTTGTTCCACTACCTGATTTCTAGTTCCTAGTTTAGAATTAGTTGGAACAGCTCCTAAACATGTGAGCTCGACCTCTAGATGCTAGGATGAGCTATGGTTTGTCTATATTATGTAGTTTTTAAGTCATCAACCTGGTTGGGCTCTTGAGAAAGTAAGGAGCTTCATTGTACACTCATATCAGTATTTTGGCTAAGGAATTGAGACCAGGGTTTGCAACATTCTTTGGGATCCCTATGGCATTTGTTTTGGTACAGTGCTTTCTTATGTATTTGTGAACTTACTTATGTGTTATGTATGTCATTTTATCTCTTATTTCTTCTCAGCTAAATCAAACAAGAATGTAAGTAGAATACATTGAAACTGCAGTGCTCTACTTGAGGTTTGCTTTAGTTTCTTGATGTTTTTGGTTGTTTGGAGAGGATCCATGGCTTCTCTTTCCCTCTTCAGCTCCTCACCTGTCTAATCCCTCCATTTCATTCGATTGGAAGTGCTAAAACCAGTTGCCTACCTTGCCCCATTGAGATCTCTGCAAGACTGAGCCTCATTCCCTACACCCAATATCTGCCTTTCCATTAGAGTCACCAAACACATCATTTTATTCAATCAAACTCTTTGCACATATACCTAGCATAAGATCAGTAGTTATATCAGTCATCTCAAGCCTTTAGTGATCATATTTTGCTGAGATTCACCTAGAGAGAGCCCTCTCTTGACCTGGTAGGGCTAGCTACCAGGTTAAGCGTGGTTTGATGTTGGCCCTGGATCATACCTTTCTCAGCCTAAGGTAAATCTAGGCTCTAACATGGACCAATTCTGCTTCGTGTTCCGTCTTTTCCGGTACATCCCCTACTGGTGATGCTGCAGTTTGCGGGATGTCCATAGTTGTCACCCACATACTACTTAGAGAGTCCTGCTTCTCCATCAGCCAAATTACTACCTTCAAGTGCATGCCTTGTGCAGAGATAATGAACAACTCCATCTATGTTTCAGAAGTGTAGGCCACCCATTGGATTCCCCTTGGTGATTTATAAGCCATGAGAATTTCAAATGCACTGATTGCCGCCTGTTCCAGTTCGTGTAAACTTCTCATGTAAAACCTGTGGCAACTCGTTCCATATCTGGTTCATACTGTTTCTCTTAATTGCCCACCTCCCGCTCCCTTTTGCCATAATGCAAACATCATGTCATGAATAGTGATATCAACGATCATCATTCCTTTTATCAGCGCATCCGCATGAACCTTCTCGCGCAACTGTGACACTTGTGTTTGGTTAAATGTATGCACACTGTGGTACTCATGCATCTGTCTCCCAAGTTGCTTTATCATCCCACGCTCTCTTTAAACTGGGTGGAGTGGTGAGACTATCTTTTTGCCGGCTAGTCAGGCGGTTGGCCTGTCCATGTAAAGCTTTAGGCGACTGCCATTTACTCTTCCTGGGAAAGGGTCTCCGTTGAGTTTAGCCAATGGAACCGTGCCCCCATCGGTAACTTCTTTGACGAGATAGGGTCCCAACCAGTGTATGCAGAGTTTACCTGGGAATTTTTTGAACTTACTGTCATAAAGTAATACTAGATCATTCTCCTTGAAGGTGCACACCTTGATATGGCGATCGTGCCATGCTTTCTCACTTTGTTTCTATACCTGCTGATGGAATCCAGCCAGAAACCGTTCCTCCTCCAATTCTTCTAGTTGTGTGACCCTCTCTTCCAATGCCCCACGGTCTACCATACCTATGATTGCCATGATCCACAAACTAAGCACAATATATTCCATAGGCATAACGACCTCCTTGCCATAGAATAAGCAAAACGGTGTTTGGCCTATCAGCTTCTTGCACGTAGTTTGGTATGCCCATAGCACGACAGGGATGAGCAAGTCTGAGTCATTTCCTCATGGTTCAATAGGACCGACAAAGTCAATCGCCCATTTCTCAAATGGATGTAGCGTCATTTGTGGCTAAAGTGGCATTTCATCCCTTCGCGATGATTTTCCCATATGTTGACATACATCGCAGGCCCAGCAGTATGCTTTTGAATCTTGATGTAGAGTGGGCCACCATAATCCAGCGTGAAGAATCTTCTGGGCTGTGGCGTGGCCTGCATAATGTCTGTCAGCAACCCCTTCATGTGTTTCAGCCAGGATCTGTCCACGCTTGAATTCTAGTACATATCTGCGCAATATTTCGTCGTTGGCCATCTTGTAGAGGTGGCCTGCAATTACGGTAAAATTTGTTGCGTGTATCACCAATTCCTTCTTTTGTTGGACTGAATATCCCTGTGGTGCAGTGCCCATAGTTAAAAAGTGGATTATATCTTCGAAGTGGTCATCTTCAATGCGCACGGTATATAACTGGGCATCCGGGGGTCCCTCCTCTAGATTTGTTGGTTCTTCGTCGGTCTCAATTCAGGACAGGTAATCCGGACCTGCATTTAGATGTCCCAGCTTTACAACAACCTCAAAGTCATATTCTTGAAACGACAGCAACCATCGACAGATGCGCCCCCCCAACACAGGCTTGTTCACTAGTTTCTTGAGTGCAGAGTGATCAGTATTCATCTTAAAATGTCCTTTGAGTAGATAGTGGCGGAACTTTTGGAGCGTGTATACCATTGCCAATCCCACTCGCTTAGTAGTAGAGTAATTCTTTTCTGCTTAGGACAACCTACGACTTGCGAACACAATCAGGTGATCAATTCCCTCTGCTCCTTCTTGAGTAAGTACTGTTCCCAGCACCATACACAACACATCGACATGTACATGAAATTCAACTTCCCACTTTGGAAAGACCAAGATAGGGGCAAATGCCATCTTTTCCTTAAGCATTTCCAGGATTTTTTTACATTCCTCGTTCCAACAATATGTAGCATCCTTCTTCATAACTGTTCCATTGGAGCTGTGATCTAGGCGTAGCTTTTTATAAACTTCTAGTAGTGGCCCGTGTGTCCTAATGTAGCGCGTATCTACTTTACACTTCGTGGCGCTTCCAGATTTAGTATGACAATGATCTTTGGTAGATCCACCATCAGTCCTTGCTTACAAACCACATGGCCTAGCAAGTTCCCGAAAGGTATCCAACATCAATCATAAGCTCGTGACATGTTTCTTAACCAATCCAAAGATGGTCTAGTCATCCAGGTAGACTTCTAAGAACTTGTGGATAAATTCCTTTAATGTGGCTACCACAATATGGGAAAATATCGCCAACGCATTCTTCAGACCAAAGGGCATTACTGTATACTGAAAACAACCCCATTCGGTAGCAAACGTTGTCTTCCTCTAATCCTCTGGCATGATCTTGATCTGATGGTACCCAGAGAACCCATCTGTGAAGGAGTATGCTTCTTGCCCGCCCACATTTTCTAGTACCTCATCTGTAAAGGGTGTTGGAAACGGATCGTTAACACAAGCATCATTGAGCTTCCACAGATCTATGCAGATGCGGATCTCACCCTTCTATTTTCTTCTCCTGCACGACCATAGGGCTTACCCAATTGGACTCCTCAACTGGTTCAATAATTCCTGCTGCCAGCATCTTATCCAATTCTTTGTGGACCTTTGGTTTGTATTTTGGATTCAATCGGTAGGGTCGCTGCTTCACTGGCTTCACATTTGGCTTCAAAGTTATCTTCATCATCCTTAGGTCTCCTAGAATCCCTTTCAGCTCCGTAATTTTTGTAGGGAATAAGTCTCGGTATTCTTGGAGCAACTCGATGACCTTTTCCACCGTGACGTCGTCCCAGTAGTCCCCAAGCGTAGCATACTTCGGCTCTTCCTCGGTTGCGATATTTACTTGATTTGTTTTCAATGGCGCCATGATGTTTGGATCTTCTATCTCAGGGCCACGCACTTCACGACACCCTTCGGATTCTAGTATATTGATGCTATGCAGGTCATCCTCATCATCTTCTACTTGTACATTGTAACATGCTAAGGCCTGGCTCGACTATCACGACTAGTTTGATGGTACGACTTCCTCTGGTTCCGGCGGTGTTTTGAATATGGCAGTCTTTACTAGCTGTAATGCGTCATCCACGGTATCCATCCATTGGTCTTCAAAGAGAAATGTCGATAGAAACCCTTCGCGTAGGATATCCCACTCGCCAGTGCCATGTCGGAGCTCTGTTTCTGTATACCAGTTCCTTGGAATGACATCCAGGGTATGATAAAATAAGTGCACCCATTCTGGTTGAGGCTCCGCACCATAAGCTTTGGTCCATTTGGTTAAGTGCAGGTGCAGATAATCTTGTCCATCGTATTTCGTTGTTATTTGTAGCTCTGGCTTCCCAAATCTTATTTGCATCATGCGCCTACAATCTCGCCAATCTTCAAAGGTTCGTTCATGGGTATCCCACCATCGTGTTGGTTTCGTGCATAACGTCCATTTTAGCGCTCAAACCATTGATCCTCTAGTACTGCTCTTTCAAATTTAACCAGGAATTCGTCCACTACTATCAGCCCATCATACATCGGCAGCTTGCGGGTTTGAGCTTTAACACAATACAAGGATTTCGTCACCATATTATAGTGTAACGTGATTCACCCTATTTCGCCATCACTTATCCTCTTCATCTGAATCGCTGGTGCATGAGTCGGCATAGCCCCGCGAGAGTGTCCACTCCTCCTTTGGCCTATTTGCAGCAATTTTGTAGATAGAATCCAATGCATCGTCCCCTTCTTCATTGCGCACAGGTTCTGTGTAGTGCAGTCCATCTATTGGATCTAGCGGAACAACTACACGGAGCAACTTCTTCTCAAATATCATCTTCCTCTGTTTGAGGTCAATAACCCCATTCATGTCAGTGGCCCAGTCTATCCCTAGTAACGCAGGGTACGGGCTATTTTCGTCCATGATTCCAATAACTTCGAAATCTGTGCAGGTACTTGTGATATCAATATCTACTATAATTCCTTGTAGCCTTCCCATGGGTAGGTATACCCTCTATTTATACCCTTCCTCGGCCCACGATCCCTGCGCGAGCCAACTCTATTTATATTTCTTTACATTACTTTCGGGCAGACTACCCTTTGACTCAATCTTATTTTAATTCGTACTCTATATACTTCGGAGTTTTTACAATAATTTAATCCTACTTTTTGGGCTTTCTGCCCCAAAATCATTACGCGAGACCTCCACTACCCAACAATAAACATATTATATAACCAAAGTCTAAAATATATAAAGTGGTTGTAGTTTATCGAAAGTACAAGATCTTCTACAAGAGGCCCTTGGATTATCCTTGTAATCGGAATAAAATAGATCAGTGAGCATTTTGTTATAAACCACACAAATCTTAACAAATCATAGAGAAAATCGTAATAACAACCTGAAACCTTCAGACAATAGTTGTACAAACTATATAACATCGATCAAACCATAGTGTGACAAGTGGCAAGCATAGATAGGTATCAGAGATTTTGATATTGTAGGTTTTAACATGACACTCTTTACAAATTTGCGATTTTGTAGAGCTCTGACACAATGAAAAGGAAATCACATTAAAACATTATAATAAATTTAATCGCATTCGGATATGATATCGGTGATTGTCGATTATCAAAGATGACACTATATGAAAATTGTGATATTGGCAGATGCAATATCATGATGAACTTGTTTTAATAATGATATCGGGTCCGTCACTAAATTGACAACTGATGATTTTAAGTTGTCACACAAAACAAAAGCAACAATATGAGAATGGACACGATATTTCAATTAACCAAAATTTAAATTAAATTGAGTTCATCTATTAGAGCTTTGAGCAAATCAGAGGTTTTTAAATAACTCAAGAAAAACAAATTTAAACAAAACCTAAGAATCATCTACTAACATTATAGGAATGATTGAATGCAAAATGCACCAACTAAATGCAAATATGTAAAACCTTTAAAAACATCAAACCATGCATGCATCATAAAAATTGTGGGCCATGTTTTATAGTGCAATTTTATCTAACTTATGTTTGTGCATTCAAATAACTTTATATTAAAAGTCAACCATCAATCGACATCCATAGTAGTCTTTCTATACATGAAAGTGAAATGTAGATACCATATTTTATAATGAAATTTTAAGTTATCATTGTTTTAGACATCTACACCGAATTATAAGATTCATTCAAATGCAAAATGTAGACCTCACATTTTGTAATGTAATTTTAATATATTAATTTTAAATAACTCAAGACAAAACAATTTTAAACAAAACCTAGGAATCATCTACTAACATTATAGGAATGATTGAATGCAAAATGTACCAACTAAATGCAAATATGTAAAACCTTTCAAAGCATCAAACTATGCATGCATCATGCAAATTGTGGGCCATGTTTTATAATGCAATTTTATCTAACTTATGTTTGTGCATTCAAACAACTTTATATTAAAAGTCAACTCTCAACCGACATCCATAGTAGACTTTCTATACATGAATGTAAAATGTACGTACCATATTTTATAATGCAATTTTAAGTTATCATTGTTTAGACATCTACACCAAATTACAAGATTCATTCAAATGCAAAATGTAAACCTCACATTTTGTAATTTGCAATTTTAATATATTCATTTTAAATAACTCAAGGCAAAACAACTTTAAACAAAACCTAGAAATCATCTATTAACATTATAGGAATGATTGAATGAAAAATGTACCAACTAAATGCAAATATGTAGAACCTTTAAAAGCATCAAACCATGCATGCATCATGCAAATTTCGGCCCATGTTTTATAATGCAATTTTATCTAACTTATGTTTTTGCATTCAAACAACTTTATATTAAAAGTTAACTATCAACCGACATGCATAGTAGCCTTTCTATACATGAATGTAAAATGTACATACCATATTTTATAATGCAATTTTAAGTTATCATTGTTTTAGACATCTACACTGAATTATAAGATTCATTCAAATGCAAAATGTAGACCTCACATTTTGTAATTTGAAATTTTAATAGATTCATTTCAAATAATTTGACAAAACAGCTTTAAACAAAACCTAAGAATCATCTACTAACATTATAGGAATGATTGAATGCAAAATGTACCAATTAAATGCAAATTTACTTTCATTTCTATATATTCATGAACTGAAATATGTAAAACCAAGTTTGCACAAATCAGTTTCATTCAATGGTTTTTTTAGGTTGGCCTTTCAACTCAGAAAACTCATTGTATATTGAGTACTCATACTCGTTGTATGGCTTGTTTCCAACATTAATATGTATAAATATGCAATTTCTTGTTTAAATTTCTTTCTAGATCTGAACTGGGCAAACCCTTTCTCAGTGTATTTTTTGGCTCTTTGACAAGCCAAGATATGCATGTTTGCTATCACTATTTCCGGTCTCCAAGTTTTCCTAGAGGTCACTTTTACTGAATATTGAAGGAACACTTCAATTTGGGTAATCTTATAGCAGTCTTATCATGTCACGACCATGAATAAGAGGCTTTACAAAAGATTTCAATTCATATAAAGCTTCAACTAAAGCCATAGTTTAGCTACCATGAACTGTAAGTCATAAGTTATAGAATTTTTTTGTGTGTGGCTTGGATGAGCATACAAATTCAACATTTCTGAAAGTGACCCCTTCACAGAATTTGTCCACACTTTCCCATTTTTCCATCATAATCTATTGTTGGTTCTTTCTCAGTCATTTGTGTTATGCGAACTTTACTGGTATGTTCAGTGCTAGGAGGAGCAACTCCAAGAGATAAGCCTCCATTGATGAGTTCAAAGCCAATTTCAACAATGTTTCTGCCACCCCTTTTTAAATGGTATCTAAACCTAGCCTCAAGAAATATATAACACCTCTTTTTTTAAAGAAATCATAACCAATTTCTTTAAGCCTCTTGCACATGTTCTACTGCATCCTTTGCACCCAAGATGCTCAGAATTTTCAAAATGTTCATAAACACTTTACATTTTGACAATGATATTGATCAGTTCATTGATATCGTTGTTTGCATATTTTCTGAACTATGCCTCCTTCAGAATTTGTAGGGTAAAATCCATCCAAAATTAAAGGTTGATTAATTCCTTCATTTCTTGGCTAAACAACTATTTTACTGGGCAATTTTTTTGTCATCGCCATATACAAATTTTGAGTTCCCTTGGCTAGATGCCTCTCATATGCTGGTACAAATTCCTTATGAAAATTCTTCTTCCATTTTTAGTCTATATTCTTTACCTACAAAGATTTGACACCCTAAGGGTACCCTACACATCAGTAGGTAATTGGCATAATGCAACATAAATTGTAGGGAGATCCACCTAGGCATCACACACCACCAACGTCTGACCATATCACCTCACCCAGTCATGTGATGATTAGACAACTTAGGAATGAAGCCATGTAAAGTTCCATATCCACCATGAACAAGATACACACCCTGAATATCACCACAAGGGTAACCTAATGATCCTTACCACCAAATCATGGGATCTATTCCTTGTTTCCTATTCTGTATATGTTTCCAATACAAAAATCTATACGAAATGTGTCAAAAAATTTTCTAAGGCATATCATTTCCAATCTCAAAAAACTTCTAAGGTACTTTCCAGATCATATTAAACAAATTACCTTTGATACCCACCTGAGACAAATTTCGTCATATATCTTTTCTCTTTGTCTCTCTGGAGATATATGTATCATTTTTGCATTTCCTCAAACTTTGAAATATGATGTTGGGGAAATTTTTGACATTTTTTCACATCAGGTAATCTAAGAATAAACAGTAGCAGATCTGGACTGCTGAGTGCTTTCACCCATCTAAATCCACCTAAAATGTATCTTAAGCCTACTTCATGGTCATTTTAGTGTTATCTTATATGAAATTATATCTTTTTCTAATTGCATGATAATTGTTAGCTTGTGAAAAATGGTAAATACGTTGATGTATCTATGGAGCAATGACTATATGTTTGGATATAGTAGGAGTCATGAACTTTGATTTTTTTTTTAAGGAACAATTGAAAACCCTTTGTTTCTTTGGAAACGAACAATCAAATCTTTGTTTCTTTAGAGGTTTTCTGTAGCTACCAAATATTCTTGTAATAGACAAAAAAATTGAATGTTTATATCTGGCCCTTTACTGAATGAGTGAAATTATACCTTTTATATCATCTGTAGTAACATATTTACATCATAATGGAGGCATGTTTGAATTTGTATTGGATCGTGTTTTTTTATATACACTATTAGCCTTTGAATTTTCTTTGGTGATGTGGATTCTTAGCGAAGTGATTGTCTTGTCATAAGTTTTTAATAATTTTATCATATTTTAAGTGTGTGTTATTCTTTAGATTTAAGGCTGACCTAATTTGCTTAGGTTTGGAAATTTTATGTTCGATCCTCCAAGGTTGATTGTTCTATTATTCTTTTCTTGCATAATATTGCAATTTTGCATATGAAGTTTAGGGTTTTCATGGCTATACTTATACGAAGAAAATGGTTTTCAGTTGTTATTGAGTGTAATGTACCTCTTGCAGTTATACACTCACTATAAAGGATCTAATAATAATTTATTTTTTTAAACTGCTAACATGTTTTCATGCGATCTGACTTTTCTTGCTTCAGCAATTTGACTAATTGACTTTTTCAACAATCCATGACATCAAGGGTGGCATGAGAATTGCCACCTAGAGCTTTTTTTTTTGTAGTGTATTTCCAAATTTGTCTATCATGTTCACTTCCTAGACACTCATGAGGTCAAAAGATGTGAAATGGAATGAATGGAGAAGAGGTGCGAAATTCCAAATGCATCATATACTCACCAACATTCTTGTCCCGTCTTTGAGAAGATTCAGTGAAAGTGTTGTCTCATATCTACAAAATTTTAGGAAGTAATATGTATGCCTTTTGTTTTTGTTTTTGTGGGTATCTGATGATTGTTTTTTGGTTAACATGGAATCTGAAAATTTTAACATTGTTGTAATTGCATATAATTTTGCAATCTAGATCGACTTATAAATCCAAATTTTCATTTATGGTGAGTAAAACTGTAATCTATGGGTGAAATTATTTTCTCTGGAACATTCCTATCATTTAGAAGCACTAAAAATAGCTAATAGTGCTAAACATCTTTTGAAGATGGACAAAAGCATTTTTGGGAAACAAGAAGAAACATCTACAATTTTCTCTTTGTTTTCCTTTCCTGGGAGCTATAAAGTTAGGTCTTAGAAGCCCCCTTTATTTTTTCCCATTCTATATTTTGAATTTTACATTTATGGCCATTATTCTGTTAGAATATAACTCATGTTTGATTAATGACACTTTGATATCACTTTGTAACTCACTTGAACATCCTTGTATCCTTGTTTTAATTAGAAACATTTCACTTATTTCCGTTTCATTTCTTAATTCCTTAAAATGATAAAATTTTAAGAAATTGAAATTAACCTTTTGAATATTTTATCATTTCATTTGTTTCCCATCTCTTTTATATATAATTAATTTTAATTTTAATTTAAAGGGAAAAACTATATAAAAAGATAGTGGATGAAAAAAAAGGGAATGGTTGGGAAATAATGTAGCTTCTCTTTTAATCATTTCCTTACTTTGATTTTTATCAAAGGGAATGATTATTAAAAAAAAATGTAACACAAAAGCAAAGTGGTTTTAGTTTTGTTTTTTAGTTACTGTCAAATATTTAAAATATGTTTTTTATTTTCTTAAATTAGAATTAGAATTAGAATTAGAATTGTATTAATCTACATATATTATTGATGTTGATGATAATTAACATTTAATAAGGTTTAAAATTGATTTAATAGTATTGAAAAAGATGTGAGTATTATTTACTAATTGCGCTAAACCAATCCCTTCGCATCGGACTATGTAATTCCCTTGGCATCCTCCTACCATGGATTATAGGTGGGTTCAAGGGGAAGTGCATTTAAGTTATAGCTTCTATGCATACATTTCATGAGTCTATATTTATTGACTTCAAAGATATTGCCTCTAAGTTATGGCTTTCATGCACACACTTGATGAGTCTATATTTATTGACTTCAATAATGTCCATATGTATCCTTTTCAACGATTTATTTATATAAGAAAATACTAACTAATAATTAATATTACTATGTCTATGTGCCAACTATATAACATGTATTTATAGATGTATATATACTTATAGTTATAAAATTGACAATAGATTTACTCACTAAAATTTACAGATATACATATTCTACCCATTTCTAGTTTTAATTTGATAATAAATTTAATTATTAAATTTTACAAATATACACATTCTACCCATTTCTAATTTTAAACTTATAATTTTTCAAATGAAAATATAAAACTCGTTAATATATATGAAAATTTAATTTTATATCTGTTTTATTCATTACTTTACTTCATTTACATAGCATGTCTATAGCTTAATCAATTCATAGAATTTTATATATATTGTATTCATTACTTTACATAATTTACATAGTAATATGTCTATCTCTATGTTTCTTACTAACTAGAGTTGTATGTATTGGTATGGCATCCATTTTCTTTCAGTTTTCTAATGGAATTAAAACCAACGTCACTTCTCCTTCAAAGTTTTCTTCAACTAGATAGAAATCATCCTTAAGTTGATTATGAAAATCCATTGGGTTCTCTTCTTCTCTCAATTTTAGTTGAGTCCTCTTGGTCAAATTTGAGATTTCATGTTGTTTGACAATTTCCATCACATTCGGGATCTCTTGCTTGCGGGAAGTATCATATAAATTCGAGACCTCTAACTTTTCAACCTCACAACAGTCAACAATTCTTTGAAAATCATCCTTTGGCTTTGGAATTATCTCTCCTTCCACGCATCTTTCGACATTTTCCAAGATTCCTTTTTCCACTTGAGCATTCTTAAGATAAATATCTTATGAGCCTCTGCAACCTAGTTCAAAGGATGCATATGTCACATCTTATGTCTTCATGGTTCTTTCTGTGCAACCAATATCATCTCTTTGGGCATGACCGTAGATTTGCGAATGATTCAACTTGGATGGTGGATTGAAGGTGATTGTTCAAACAAGTGCTCAACAAAAGCGAATTGCACACAGTTCATTTGTCCAAACACAGGGAATCCAGTGCATAAATGATCCTGTGATGACGGCTTCATTGGAGATGGATATTTACAGTGCGATGGATGCCGCAAAGGTATATTTGAAAAAAAAAATCCAAATGTGTTGAATGTTGTCAATATAATTTTTTATATTTATAAAACTTAGTTCATTATGAATGTTTTTTGAAACATTGTGAAAGTCCCACCTTCAATTTTTCCCATTAAATTTGAAATTCTTGAAAAGTAAACTTCATACAAATCAATCAATTAATATAATTAATTTGTCTAATTTTTTTATTTACTTCTCAACAATATACTTTATCTTTTTTATTTCAGGATATTTGGATCTTTGTTATCCATCTATTATACCATAAATGCGCCTACTCTGATGATCGAGATCCCTATAAATTCACTGTATAAACACAATAACACATATATCACTTTATATGTTGTCAATGACTCCATTATACTAGAATGCAGAACAAATTTTTTTGTGTTTTTGTTATTTTTTATTAGTTGAATGCTATATTTAAAACCCATGAGATTGTTAAGAGTAAGCCAAAGAAACTAATGCAATAGCAATGTCTCTCATTCAATAAGGTTTGGATGAGAGCATTGTTTGAAAAAATTTGGTAGCAATTAGGTCCAATGAAAATTGGGATATTCTAGAGATAACATAAAATAAAAAGGGGAACAACACCCATTAGTATCAACCAGCGGAATCAAAACATTATAGTCGTTGATGAAGTAATTATTGTAACAAAAGAAGATAAACAAGACATAGAGACGATAGGTGTTTGTCCTCAACATTACTAATAAGTTTTTAACTTCGTAAGAAATGCAAAACATGAACATGGTTGATCCCATTTTGTAGATGCAAGTGCAGATGATCAAATTGAAATTGATATCAAGTATTATAAGTTCAATGAAGAAATTTAAACTAACAAATCATTATCTTATTATAAATCCACATAATTAAAGCTACAATAATTAGTGTTAAAATTATTAGCAATTATACTTAAGAGAAAATGTTGAAATATGGTAATTATTCTAATTAATCATAAATAAAATAAAGTAATTAACTTAAGTCATGAAAAGTCCCACCATAATGGAAATAGTGACATGAAATTGATATTAATATGGGTTTTTCATATGGATTCATTAAGGTATAAGTGACTTTAGTTGTTTCCTCAATTCTTCAATTACCAATTTAACATTCATATGAAATTATGACCAATTTAACTTTAAGTAAAGCGAAATTAAATATATGAATACTATTTCAATGAAAATATATGGAATCCCTATGATAATTTCACCACTCACATGAAATTATAGATATATCTATATAGAGACACACCTCATTGCACAATTATTAAACTGGAGTATGGAACAAATTTAACGTAGTGTATTGTTCGGGGTTGAGAGTAATTGTGAACAATTTTGAATTAATGTAATGCACAAGAAATATTATTATATGTAGAACTTGGTATGTAAGAGCAACTTCCTTCATCTCACGAAGGAAAGGAAAGAAGCACTGGGAGAGAAGGCCTGCATCTAAATATCCTTTTGCTTCTATGATCTGCACCCTCAACTTACCCATGTATCTTGTATTCATCACAAGAAGTGTCTACCATGTTCAAATCGAATGGATAAAGGAAAAGCACATATGTTTGATACATTAATTTCCAAATAAAACAAAAGAAAGGGCTACATCGAACCCGAGGCACACCAGATAGCGAGAAATATAAATTTTTAACCATATTTCTGGCGAGGGATATTTGTTCTCCCGGCCCGATCATATTTGTTACGTTAAGCATGGTGTTTGTAAGGGTTTTGTACATGCATTTAGTTGATGCCTATTGCAACAACAACATTCCATATCATAACATGCACCTCAGTTTTAGGTTTTCTTTTGTAATCTCTCCCACAGATGCCAATAATAATATAATAATAATTGATGTACTCATGTACCTGAGCTCCTTTCACTTTTGTTACATAGCCCAGAGATTTTCCCATTATGAAGATTACCAATGAAATTTCCTTTCTATCTAGATTTTCTTTTCAGTTACGAAAAATGTCCAGAGGATTATCCAACTTCCCCATCAGTATTCCAACATGTAAAAACCCAAGTTTGTTTCCCCAAGGTGCTTTACTATTGGGTTTAACAATCTGGTTCAATTCCAGCGCATTTCCATTTGTTACCAACATTCATTTGACTGGATACAAAAAAACAAAATACCTTTCAAACTACAACGACAACCAAAGCTTTACTAAATCATACCTTAGGGCAGGGCTTGGCTCTAGTGTTCATCGAGACCAACGTCATTAATCTCAAGTTTTCTACTACCCCAACAATTTTCTCATGTGCATTCATTGTAGAATGTAACGAGGTTCGATCTTCATAATGACTTGTAATTATGAATTTATGAAGAAGAAAAAGATAATGTATTTTGTAATACTTGCATCATGGGTTTCATGAGCAAGGAGTTTTATTATAGGTCAAACACTTCTTCTTGATGTCTTTAGGAGTTTGTTGTCTTATCAAAAATATAATTAAGAAATCATGTGAAAGACATGTCATTTATGTAAAAAGTTGCACTCAATGACATTGTCACTATCTCTCTTGTGGTCGGCTAAAAGAAAACCTATATTCTCCTAGTGAAGAAGTCGTCTTACCTCCAAGATTGTATGTCGGCCTAGATAATGAGAATAAGTCACTATATAAAGAGTGACTTGACCTCATCGTAGCACCAAGAAATTCGAACATCTAATCAACAACAATGCGAATCTCAGTGCAAAGTGACAAGGGTAATACAATGATGAAGAAAATCTTCAACACGAATCTCAGTGCAATATTAACGAAGGACCAATGAAGGACCGAAGACTGTCTCATCTCTGCAAAGGAACAAAGATTGTTCGAGGACAGTAGTCATTCGGTTGAGGGCTATAATAAGTGTAGAACAATGCTAGAAGAAACATAGACTCGAAGACTCATGTGGACCGAAGAAAGAGATCAGTGAATACTGAGACTCTGCCATACAGTCAAAAAGAGAAATATTATGTCAAAGACCGTGTCAAGAACTACGAGATAAAGACTAAGACTTTGCCATACATTGGGAAGGAGAAAGATTGTGTCAAGGACTGTGAGATAGAGACCAAGACTCTCTAGGTGATAGTGCCATATAATGCAATGAAGGAGGATTGAAGTATGAATGTTGAGGGATGCAAGAGATAGAGACAAATTTCTTGAAGGTGAACTTGTGTCAAGTATCTTTGTCAAGGGTCTTGGTATTCGTCAATTGAAGTATCTATAAGAAGAATCTTTGTGGGATTTCCCCTCAAGAGGAGGGGTTTTAGCCCTGGCTTGGAGCCTAACTATTGTGTCACTAATGTTATTGTTTTGATAACTATTTGATATAAAAATAGTTACTAATCAAACGAGAAGATGGCCTAGTACCCATTTTTTGAGATAGTAAAAAATCACTCGATTTTGAAAAATGGTGATTCGGAATACACCTTTTTTGTTTTGGAGCAAATTTTTGCAACTTTAAATTTTTTTATGTATCAAGTATGAATTTTTTTTTCAAATGTTAGCGATTTTCGAGCTTATTTTGAAAAGTGTTGATGCCGTCAACACAATTTTTTAGAGGGCTTATGTTTGACACTTTAAATTTTTTTATGTATCAAAAGTGAACATTTTTTTTTGTTAGTGATTTTCATCTTGATTTTGAAAAGTGTTGATGAATATCAACCCTTTTTTATTTAAAGGGATTAATTTTTACACTTTAAATTTTCTAATTAATTAATTGTAGATT